>JAZKJV010000928.1:831415-1098915 GCA_037367405.1 Ottelia alismoides
AAAACTGACGAGAATTTGTATTTTTGTGTAGATGTGTTTCCAAAAATATCTGATGCATTGATCATGTGCTAATTAATAGATGTACACGTGAAAAACATTCCTAAAATGGTAGGGTTTTTTCTAAATAATAAGACATGATTTACCTATAAGTAAAAGTGTAATGGATATGCTTGATTATTTACGGTAACATATATTTTTTACATAGATTCTAGCTAAACAAGTTTCGTTGGAAATCTAGCTTCTAAACAAGTTTCAAAATTTCGAAGTTCTGAAAATTTACAATGTATATTCTATATTACAAAGAAAAAACATATTTTACAGACTCATGGATTCACTTTACAAAAAAATTATGAATTGATAAATTAAGTGTGTTAATTTATGACTTATATTATGTGTAATTCTTTGTTGTTTTACATAAAAATAATATATTTTACATTTCTTTATGATAAATTATATTTCTACTAAGAATGTTGTTGTATTTAAACGATTAAAGAAGTTACGTTTTCTAAGTACATAAGCGATACTTTAACTTTTCAAGTTCCTCAATTTTACAATGTATGATTCTATATTACAACGAATTAACGTATTTTACAGAATCAGTATACATTTTACAAAAAAGTGGAAGACTGCAATTTAAATAATATATATTTCATTTGATATTTTACAAAAGAATGAGCGTATTTTACATTATCGGTAATATTTTACAAAGAATTAATGTATTTTACGATTAAGATAAAATAAGTGATAAATATATATTCTAACCATAAGATCATTTGATATTCTTTGATTAGAACGAAAGATAGAAGAATGCAATTTAAATAACAATCAAGATACAAAAAAAGGTGAAATTGAATCAACATTTAAATTTTAACTACTGATATTGGAGACTCTTGATTTACAATACTTGATTATAATCTTTTAATATAGATTTGAAAAAAAATACAAACAGTCAACTTCAATAATAATGTCATCTCCAAGCAAAAGTTGTCTCGATTTCTACCCTTCTTCCTCTCATTAAAGGTTGTTCTCATTCTTTAAATCAAGGTTACGGAGTTTCATACAAGGACAATAGTAGCAATAGTAATAGGAAGTTATATTACCAAAACAAATTAAACCAATCAAATGTCAAAATTGAAGTTGCATAGATGCCTAAGTTAAATGCTATTCTGAATGAAACACCATACTTCATATATTGAAAAATTCACATATCAAATAACTCTCCTGATTGTATTTATCTAAACATCCGATCTAAATCTCATTAGCATACTCTGGATCCATGACAAGTATAAAATAATAGTATTTTGGAATGAACCGTAACCAATAAGAAAGATGGAAGATTGAACCATCTCATATTGATGAAAAAATAATAGATGGATCAGGACTTCACGGGTACAGTAGGTGGGAGTATCAGGCACTATCCCATGGAGGCATCATTAGTGCCGTTTCCGGGAGCATCAAGAACGAGTGAGGCCTCGACCTGTGCGAGTAGATGAACTCTCGAAAAGTCTTTCCCTTGATGACGAGGTCACCGACATGTGCGCGGCGGCTTAAAGTTGCAAGATTCCTTGACGACGAAGGCGTACGGAAGAGAGCATGGAGAAGAAAGGGGATCGAGGGAAGGGTGCGGAGTTGGGGATCAGGGAGCCGAGAGGCATCGATGGAGGAGATAGAGTGGGCTGTTTTTTTTGTAATTAATTATGTGTAATAGGTATTAGCAAGAAAATCGGGATTGATAAAAGGTATGAAATATTCTTTACTTAAAATAGCAAATTGAGACGGTTCAGATAAGTGGTTTTCAATCCTAAGGGTGGTTCTCACGAGGACCGTGGATCTTTATCGAACGGCTGGAATGGGGTGTCGCACCATATCTATGGAGAGGTACCACCTCAATTCAAGTTTTCCCTATATATATATAGGGATAAATGGGGCTGCCCCCTGGTGGGAGCTAACTTGGCTCCTCCGCCCCATTTCGCCCGGTTTTTTTATTTTTTTTGAAATTTTCTTCCGTGGAATTTCATCACTATATCCCTATATCATGTCATTAAAATTTCGTGCGAAATAGAGACTCCTACGACCTCCATCCAGACAGTCATTTTTTAACGATAACAGGATTTTTTAAATCGACTCCGTTTGGATGGAGGTCGTAGGAGTCTCTGTTTCGCACGAAATTTTAATAGCATAATATAGGGATTTAATAATGAATTTACACGGTTTTAGATTTCAAAAAAATAAAAAAATTATGTCAAAAAGGGTCGGGGGGAGCTAAGTTAGCTCCCCCTTGGGGGCATGCACATTTTACCCATATATATATATATATATATATATATATATATATATATATATATATATATATATATATATAGGGTAAAATGGGGCTGCCCCCAGGGAGTAACACCTTGGCTACTCCCACCCCTATTTTTCCCTCAATTTTTTATTTTTTTGGAAATAAAAATTTGTATATTCATCATTATATCCCTCTCACATTCTATTAAAATTTCGTCAGAAACAGAGACTCCTAAGCCCTCCATCCAAACGTCATTTTTTTAACGGTCGCAGGATTTTTTAAATCGACCATGTTTGGATGGAGGCCGTAGGGGTCTCTGTTACTGACGAAATTTTAATAGAATGTGAGAGGGATATAATTATTAATATACAAATTTTTATTTTCCAAAAAAATAAAAAAAATGAGGGAAAAATAGGGGTGGGAGTAGCCAAGTTGGCTACTCCCTGGGGGCAGCCCCATTTACCCCTCTCTCTCTCTCTCTCTCTCTCTATATATATATATATATATATATATATATATATATATATATATATATATATATATATATATATATATATATATATGGTAAAATGGGGCTGCCCCTAGGGCTGGCTATCGAGCCTAACGAGCTGAGCCAGGGCTAGGCTCGGGCTCGATAAGCCCAGCTAGGCTCGGGCTCGAGCTCGATCGAGCCCAAATGAGCTGGCTCGGGCTCGAGCTCGGTGGGCTCGAGAGGATCGAGCCGAGCCCTTTGTCGAGCCGAGCCTCTTATCGAGTCTAGTCTCGGCTCGAGCCTGGCCTGGGCTCGTTAAGGAAATAAGTTTTTTTTGGTGAAAAGGAGCTTTGCCTGGTCTCGAACCCCTGACCTCTTTTCACCAGATTATCCATCTTACCAGTAGACCAGTATACACGATATGTACAAAGCTATATTATTATATACATAATAATATTTGATTTTATATAAAAAGGAGAAAAAGTATAACAAAAAGTAAAAAATAATTGTTTAATTATAACCTAAAAATAAATAAATGAAGAGTAGGAAGTCCAAGTCTACATCATAATCAATCATTGCCATTCCATAAATCATATTGTCATTCCATAAGCTGTATACACACGTAGTCCACCACTCACAAAACACCATGTTGCAGGGGTATTTGTAGGAGAAGCCCTCATTCTTTTAGAATTTTCCGCAACCTTTCATTCCAGAGGGTCCATCTAAGCATAAAAAACCTTTGCTTAATTGCATTTCAATCCATGATTGTACTAATTTGCTTAAAAATCTTCTGTTTTATTTACAATTTAGTCTTAAACATTTTGCAGAAATCATAAATATTCCATTTCTTAATATTTCTACATGACTTGACTTTTGCTAGAATTGTTACAAGTATCCCTATTTTTTTGTAATTACATTTGCATTATTTGGACACTGCTAAGATTACTTGTATTTTTGAATGAGATTCATATATTTTTTCAATAAAAAATCATGTGTTCCTTGTAGGTAGAATAATTGAGCTTCCGAAGGATCACACTAAGAAGTAAGACCCCATGCCTTCTCCTGTTGTTTTAAAAAAATTATAGTTAGCATAATTTCTATATGTAATGCTCGCACAAAAATATACATCATTAAAGTCCACAAACAGTAATCGAATATCATCATTAAAGTGCGAGTCGAACTATATTATGAGTTCACAAAAATATACATCATTAAAGTTCACAAAAAGAAATTATAAGAACAATATGGAAGTGTTTGCTCATAAAATTGTCTCAACATTCAGTCAAAATGATGCTCTTCCAAAGTACTTGATATGTCTTGTTGCAGTCCTTGAGCCCTTCCAAGATTTACATCTCTATCTGCATTAAAACAACAATTTATAATAAGACCACAATTAAGCCATATATAAATGACGTAAATATACATACATGGTACATACCAATGGCTAGTCATTAGTACTTGTGGAAACAACTTCAATTATATTTTCCTCTCCAATAGCATCAACCTACAAAAAATCAAAGTAGCCAGCCTTAGTGACATACATATGCAAGAACATATTAACATGTTAATATGTTACATTATAAGAAAAGAAAACATTGTGAACATACCACCAAAATATGTCCATCTTTGAATTCTTGTTTCAACCAATCTCCACAACAAAGTAGACTTTCAGTTGTGGCGGCACACAAAGAGCTCCTATTATCAGAAATAACACGACCTCTGGTAGTAAATGCTGATTCTGAAGCAACTGTAGTCATTGGAACTGCAAGTATGTCCTTTGCCATCTTTGAAAGAATGGGATACTTTCCAGAATTTGCTTTCCACCAATCCAATATGTCAAATGCATCACTATCCTCACAGCATCCTTCTTTTAAGTAAATATCAAATTCTGACATTTTATCTTCTTGTGCACCTCGATTCTTATTGAGGGAAGAAAGGAATTGACGATGTTTATCTCTTGCACTAAGAGTCAAGCTCTTTTCCTTTTCCTTCAATTGATATTGACAAGAGTCCTTCGAGCTGTGATCCATATGTGCCTTCTCATAAAATTTGAAAACATCACGACACGTATCACAAACCTTACGAAGTTGTAACTCTATGTCCATATCCTTATACAAGAGACCAAAAATATATTCTAATTGCATTGTTTTCCCTCGTGGATCTAGGATTGCAGCAATGCACATTAAATTCAGAGCATCACAATCTCCCCAATAATTACGGAATTTGGCACGCATGTCCTCTAATATGGATGGAAGAGGAAATAGCTCGGCTTCTGCATTCATCAATGTTTCATTAACATTAGCAATGTGGAACAAAAAATTGTTAGAGGTGGGATACTGAACACCAGAAAATACATGTGTTGCATCATAAAAGACCTCTAACAAATCACAAATGGCTTCTGCATGTATCCACTCAATCGGCTCTGGCAAATCAGTATAAGAAGGCTCCCAAACTTTCAGTTCTATGAATGCTTTTTTGAATAAAAGTGCCGATTTCAACATCTCATATGTCGAATTCCAACGGGTAGGACAATCCAAAACCAACCCTTTTGCTTTCGTACATAACTGTTGATCATCAACAATGTGCCTAAATTTTCGAAGCCTCGCTGGTGAATATTTAAGGAACTTGACACTCTCTCGTATCTTTTCAAGAGCTGGTTTGATATTTCGCAATCCATCTTGCACAACTAGATTCAAGATATGAGCAGCACATCGTGCATGAAATAATGAACCATTACAAATCAAATCACCGCTCTCCCGCAGAAGATATTTTAATTTTCTCACCAAGACATTATTTGCACTACAATTGTCCAATGTAATACACATAACCTTTGTTTCAAGAGACCACTCTTTCAAAATGTTATGTATAAAATCTGCTAGTCTGTCCCCTGTGTGAGGTGGAGGCATTTCTCTAAATGCAATGATCTTCTTTTGAAGTTTCCAAGAATCATCTATGTAATGAGCTGTCAAAGCTAGATAACTCTTGTTTTGATTTGATGTCCACAAGTCAGATGTAAAGCTAAGTCTACTATTAATGGTGGAGAATTGTTTTTTTATGGCAATCTTGCGCTCTTCATAATCATTCATAGCATCCAACCTAGCAGTCTGACGAGAATATGGCACATATTGAGGGCATACATAAGACATAAGCCTTCTGAAACTATGCCTTTCCACAATAGAAAATGGCAATTCTGCATCTATGATCATTTCAACTACCAACCTTCTAAAATGCATTTGATCAAACTTTTGAACAGTTAATGAGGATTCTCCTGTTGTATTTTTCCCAAATTGCAAGATCTTCTGTCCCTTTGTTCGTAACTTGATGGGGCATTTATACTTCAAATGTCTACCAAGTGTGCTGGTCGGACCTCCTTTAGTAACGGTAAACATTTTACCACAATGAATACATTTAGATTTGAGAACTCCGTTTTCTACAGTTTCTACCATTTCACTCCAAACTTCAGACCTCTTTTTCCTCTTTTTTGTTTCAACTGTAACGTCGGGACCATCATTGTCACTATTACTGACCGACTGATTTTCAATGTTATCCTTTCTAAGAGGATCATTTGATTCTTGATTCTCCATATTTGCAGACTGTTTGTCAATATTCACCATTTCTAAAGAGTAATAACAAAATTGTTGATAATTAATATAACACATATGTCTAAAAGAGTAGCCAATGAGATTTGAGTTTTAGAAATTTATAAAATTACCTGCATTTTGGCCAACTGGTTGGCATTCTTGTATTCCTTTTCCTTTATCCATGTCAAGTGAAAGATCTGAGGTTCAAGATATGTGGTACCTGAAAAATGGATTATTAGTTTTATAACATCCACACTCTAGCATCCTTCATGTCCAAAAATAAAAAAACTCGAAACATGTAAAACAAAACATGTGTAATAGTAGGTTCGTAAGTATAATTTATTTGACAATCAGCAACACTAGAATGGGCCCAACCCCTTTGAAATTACAAACTAATGCTATATAACCTGCTGGAATCTATTTGGAATATCAACTTTTAATCTTCAGGAATCTATTTGGAATTCTTCGGGTTACTCGGTTCCACCATCCAGATTGCAAAAAAACACATGATAAAAAAAGTTGTGATCAATAACATCTGCTGTACTATGTATTTTTTTAACAAGATTCTGCAAACTCCGTGGAAAAAAGAATTTTTCTGGCTGTGAAATAGAAATGATTATATTGTAAAGAATTACCTAGAACAAATCTACAACTACAAGACCTTCTACGTAAGTGAACAAATTCTTAAATCATTCACGGATTGTAGTATGATGATCAATGATCCAAATCTAAAAAGTCATCAGAGACAAAAAACTATATGTCCAAGAACCCTTTCACGTATGGAATTTTCCGTGACATTTCCACATATTCCCATCTTCTTCTATACCCCATACTGATGCAATCAAATAACATGATCAGATTAATTGATGGCCGCACCTGCTAATCACGGGGAGGAAAAGCGCTAGGGCTGGGACAACACTCGACAGTGAGTGCACGACAGCCAGGCCGATGGTGCAGGAGGAGAGGCGGCACCGTGGGGGTGTGTTGGCGCAGTATAGTTGACGACGGAGAGGGGTTGAGGTGCGGGTGCGACAGAGCAGTGGAGGAGGGAAGGTGTCATACACTTGATGATCGCGAGGAGAAGACACGGAAGTGTGGGTGCGGCGTCGGCAGTGTAGTTGACGGAGAAGGGGGGTTGTGCGGCCCACAGCAAGCAGCACTCGATTCCGCGGTGTCTGGCGGAGCAATGGCGCAGGACGACAGGGCTGTGGGAGGTTTGTTTAGGGTTTGCTCGGGAAAATTTGCATGTTGCGAATTGAAATGGAGGGACGAGATGAGGTCACGATGGGGCAAATGCAGGACGTGAGAAATGAGAATCGTGTCTCGTGACTCGTGTCATCGGAAGTGGAAGGGTCACGCAAGTTACAACACAAAGTGGGCCACGTAGGGGAGGGAAAATTTAGGGGAGGGAAATTTTGAGTGGGTAACCTTAGTTTTATTTGTATTTGGTAATATATATATATATATATATATATATATATATATATACACACATCTATACATACATTTCTTATCGAGCCCCTTATTGAGTTATCGAGCCGAGCCCTGCTCGGCTCGAGCTCGGCTCATTAAGCTATCGAGCCCAAAAATTTGGCTCGGACTCGGCTCAATAGCCTAATGAGCCGAGCTCACGAGCCCTTATCGAGCCGAGCCCGAGCCTGGCTCATCGAGCCGTGACTCAATAGCCAGCCCTAGTCTGCTCCACTCTTGTGTGAGAAGGAACCCACGCATTCTCATTCCATCCCCTCACGTTCTTTCTACGAGCATTCACGTACGTCAATCATTTAATATCATGGACCTCCATTTTCACATCCTCCCCCATCTCTATAAATAGCACCATAGAGTTTTGCCTTCTTCCTCACCCTCCATCTAATCTAATCTAATCTAATCTACCTAGTTAGCTACTACAACCATTTTACACTAGAAAAGAAACACCACCTTGCATATATAAAGCAGCAATGGCTTCCTCTTCCCTCCTCCTCGTCCTTGTTCTCGCCTCTCTCCTCGTCGCCAGCTACTCCTCAGCTGGTAATGGATTTCCTTGTCGACCAGTTAGTTCATCCACCCAATATATTGTATACGTGTTTACATGCCCTGTTTAATTTAATTATAATTCAGAGGAGGTGGTATGCGAGAAGCTTCCCCAAGAACACTGCGCCTTCGCCGTGTCATCGACGGCGAGGAGGTGTGTGCTGGAGAGGAGCCCTGTGAACGCAGCCCACATGTGCAGAACCTCCGACGTGGTGGTGGAGCACCGCCTCTCCAACTGGATCGAGACGGACGAGTGCGTCAACGCCTGCGGGATCGACAGGAACGCCGTCGGCATCTCCTCCGATTCACTCCTTGATGAGGGCTTCACCCGCAGGCTCTGCTCCACGGACTGCTACCAGAGCTGCCCCAACGTCGTTGACCTCTACTTCAACCTCGCCGCTGGAGAAGGCAATAGAGAATTTTTTTAATCTACTGTGATGGGCCCCAACGGCTACTGGTTTATATATGTAATAATTGGTGGTTTATGTATGATGATAACATTGCAGGTGTTTTCCTGCACGATCTCTGCAAGGCCCGAGGGGAAGGCGTGCACCGTTCTATGGTGGAGATCCTCAGCTCTGGAGCAGCGGCAATCCCGGCGAGCTTGGCAGCTGCTTCTTCTCCTTCTCCGGTACCTTAATATGTATGTGCGGAGTCATAAGTACATATACATACCTAATTGAAGAAGGAAAGAGGCGGCTACGTACAGAACGGAGCATGAAGCTGTTTTTTTGGTTGCCGTTTATAGAATAAACATGAGCTCTGTATTCATGATTACTATATTTAAATCATACAGGTTTTGCATATATGTGTTTTCTTCTTCTTCTTCTTATTATTATATACCGAGGCATGAATTTTCTTGGAATAAGATATAACTTCTTCCAATAAGAGCTAAATGGAGGCATTACATCGAAATAGGAGAAAAGCGGGCAACAAATTGCGCCGCTAGTCCTTTTTGAATTGCAAAACCAATCCTTAAAAACAATACATCCATAATTTAGGAACCATCACATTACTAATTATGACTTTTTAGATCTTCTTCAAAAGCTCAACAGCTTCTGGCGCTAAGAAACCAAAAGTATCAAAAGTAAAAAGGATGAATGCATGATGATTCTCAGTGCATGCTTTCTCATGCTTCATAACTTTTCCTGAAGCAGCTTTAAGGGCAACTTACCCTGCTATGAAGGTCCCATACTCTTCAATCCCACCAGTGGAGAAACTCTTATCAAGTCTACAAAAGCATGTTTCCCTCTGACCCATCCAAAAATCAAAATATCAGCGGATCTAAGTGTGGATCTTCCCTCCTGCGGATCGGTTAAAAAGTTTACAGGTGCCTCTTTCTTAGCAGCGTACTTAAAACTCGGAAGCTCCCTGCAATGAATTGCATGATCACTAAAACTGTCCAAACATGTCTTACGACAGACTGGACATACCTCATCCGGTGGAAATAAGGGAAACATGAGACGATACCAGAAAAATCCTATTATGATGTAATTTGTCATTGATCTTCACAAATATATGCGATCTTCGGGTTTTCTTAACCCAAATGTTCCATCAAACATCTAATATTACATCATTCCTGAAGGTACTTCATAAAAACATCCGTGTTCTCTTTCTCCACTTAACACGGTCGTACATCCTAGTAAGTTGATGACTTGGAATTCTCCTTATTTATCATCCTTAATACTTATTGTTAATCAATCTTAAACTGTTATCAACGTCCACAGTAAATGCAATCATAACCATGATCGATGTCGAGGGGAAAAAAGAAAAAGAAGAAGGTACGTCATACATATTTGACGAATATGAACATCCAACGGTGCAAGTCCTAAGTTTGAGTTTGAGTCAAGTTGTAGGAGTTGCGATATTAGAGATGCATGGACAAAACCAAACATTTCTACTTGGGAGGTCAAATAATCTATACGTATTTATCTAATTTATTTTGTTATTGTTTGTTACTATATGTTGGGATTTGAAAGATTGTGTAATTAATTGACACTAGTATTTAAAAAGGATTATAGCAAAAAAACCTTAAAAAACTCTCCACTTCATTGAAATACACATTTATTAATGTGACATTAAGTGATACTATTGAATCTAATATTTCAAAATAAGTAACTCTATATAATGCGTTACATATAGGTTGCAAACAAATATAGGTATATCTACCGATCCCTTATCATAAATATATTAAATATATTTTGACATGTGTATCCTATTTTAAAACATGTATGGGTAGCATTGTAGTGGCATTTATTTGAAATCCATCACTATATCATCCGTTGCTAAATATATAATGATGAATATAAACTTGTTGATAACTTTTTGATTTGACCTCTTATATTATTTCTTTTTTATTTTTCTTTGAATTTAATTTTTAGTTTTTCTAGGAGCGACACCCCATTTTTATTTATTTATTTAATTATTTTATTTATTTATTTAATTATTAATATAAATATTAATATTAATTTATTTTTATTTCGTTGCCACGTGGTAGCCCCAATGCTGGTCACACGTCCCCTCTCCTTCCTCCTATGCACATCTCATGTGCAACCTCTACCCGCCCTTTGCGGCGGTGTGACCATGCCCTGCAACTACCTGTCGCCTTTCTCTAACTTCTCTCTTTTCCACCTCGTCCATCTCTCACATGATCCACTTATGAATCTCCATTTTATCACCTTTATCCTTTCATTTTAGCTTTAAATCACTAGCTAAATGTACATATATATCATTAACTTGTCAAAATAAATACTATATAATTTGTACAAAATAATGTACAAAATACTGTAAATTTAATGTAATTAATACCAAATTAAAGAATAAAGGAAGAAAAGAAAAAGAAATAAGATACCATAGGTATTGAATGATAATAGACCACGAGATCCGGTCATCATGATGATTCGATTGACACGGAATAAAATAGGCAGGATAGGGTAAGTTGAATTGTACAAAAAACATAAAAACCTTAAGTTTTAATTCATCTATAATTACTTTTTAGCACCTATTTTATTTTATTTTATTATTTTTACATCTCAAATAATAAAACTCTCAACATGTAAATTGTAGATAAAAATACAAAAAAAAAATAAAAAATTGAGTTCACTGAAAAATAATGCACAGTGTGCTTGGGACACATAAAATAAAAAGTCAAAATAAAAACTTCACATATTTGTATGTGCTCCATAATGTATCAAAAAAAGATCAAAATCACCTTTAATTGTATATAACTTTTAATAAGCTATTTAATGAAGGGAGTTTCATCTAATTTAGAGTTATGGTGTAAAAATTAGGCTTTGGGCCCATATTATACACTATACATGTATATTATATTCAATATGTTTATTATTTTTATTTTATAAATCTTTTATTTTTATAAAATTGTAAATATTATTTAGCATATGTACTAAATTACAATGAAATAAAACATTAAAATAAAATTGAAATATATAATACATTCATATACATAGATAAAGCATACATGTATATACCTATAATGCACATATACATAATTAATTAAGTATACATATAAACTCATAAAAATAAAATATTTAAATGTGTATAAAAATAAATCAAAAAATATATAAAATACATGTGTTAAATCATTTATTTAATCTTGAATTTCCGAGGAATTTTGGTCTGGAAATTTCCCAGTTGGTCCATGTGGACCAGCCAGGTTCTTTCTTGAGTTGACCTGGGGTCAACAGCCCCCTTCTCTCTTCCTCGAGCTCTGAAGTGTCAGACTCTGGTTCTTCTCGCTTTTTTTCTGCTTGAAACCATCATGTTCTACTTTGGCGTGATGCTTGATTTCTAGGGATTGAACTTCCCAAATTTCCGCCATGGCCGAAGATCACATAGATCTCCATCGATTTGATCAATCTATTCGATCGAAATCCCTCCCTTTTGCACCCTATAAATAAGATCCTCTAGCTCCACCTCTAATTTTGATCCTTCTCTCGTGTCTTTTAGCCCCTCAGATCCACTCCACTCCCTTCCTCTTAATGACATCTTGAAGATTGAAGGTTCTGTAGCGAGGAGGAGGCATAGAGGAGAGATCCAAGACCATCGCTGGTTGAGCTCTACCGACTGGTTCAGCCTCCTCGATTCCGATAGGCTTGAGGCCTCTTTCTTTGTCCCTAGGTATATCTTTAGTCCTATTTTAATTCTCGCACTTCAATTTTAGGTTTAATTTCGTCTTTAGTCTTAAAATCAAGACCCCCCAATTGCATGGAGCTTGATCTCCATGAAAATTCACTATGATCCAACCATTAATTCAACTCCCTTTTCATCCCACATTGACGCCCTACATCTTCTCCATCAATTGCCCCTCTTTTCCACCCCAGATCCATCGTGGATATGGGAGTTAAGGCTCTCTCCACCACATTTCGTCAGAGCCCCATCTCCATTCTATCTCCATCTATTTTTTGCTTCACCCTTCGGTCAAGGAGATAACCATCGAACCATTGATCATTTTGATGCAGGTCTGCGATGCCAAGATGCTTTCTAGAACCTCATCAGACATTTGGAGCACTCCCAAGTCCTCAAACTCTATCTGAGCTCCCTGAGCTACCTCGTCTTCATTAGAGCCATCCACTACATGGAGAGGAGTCCCAACAAGCTGCTAGGCATATTAGAGGGGAGATCAATCACCGAAGTAAGAAGAATCATCGAGTCAAAGCATGCCGGAGTTTGGTTCTTGGCAAATTCTTCATACTCCATTCTAGGCCTTTCGATCAAGAACACAACCTATATCTAATCTGGGCCATTCATTCTCTTCTAAGGGGTACGTAACAGCATGCATCATATCATACACGTGGCATAACCTCAACGGATGGATCAAAGTACGTTAAGTGGTAAAAATTGCACATTTACCCTTCATCATTTTTGTTATTTGTAAAAGGTTATGTAGTTATTTAATTTAGCACAAAACTTCATGGACATTTTGCACGTATGCCCTTGATATTTGTTAATTTTGAACTTTAGTCCATTGTCTGGTCATCTCACATGGACCCCCACGTGAATGGACATTTTATAGGCATACCCTTGTGGGTTTTGTATTTATCATTTAGTACCTAGAAATCAAATTGTAGTTCAAAACTTATAGTTATTTTGCATGCGTGCCCCTAAGATTTATTTTATTTGCAAATATACCTTGTAAACTTAATTTATTTTTATTTACACATTTCTTTTTATCAAAAATAGCTTCTATGTTCTAATAAATTGCAAAATAGGAGTGAGTGCATGATTGGTTGTTGTTCATGCTACATAATTAATTTGCCATTTTGCATGCATTTGTTATTTACTAAAAATAAAAAAGAGCTATTTTATTCCCTGTTTGGATTAAAAATATAAAACCTTTTCTAAAAATTCCAAAAAAGATAATGTTTATTACCTGTTTTCTTACTCCAGACCAAAAATCACCAAAAAATCTCAAAAGAAACCCTAAAAATCAGCAAACCCTTGCTAACCCTAAAAAACTATAAGATATTTTCTGAAAATCCCAAAAATAGTTTTTTGGTTTGTATTTTTATTTATATATATTACTATATATTAAAATTAATTTTGAGAAATTTTGAAGCAATTCACTATTTTTAATTCTCAAATCGATTCGACCTATTTAAAAAGTCCCTATTTTGGTCTTTTCTTATTTTAATAATATCAAAAATTATAAAAATTCCCAAAAAATAACAAAAATATAAGAATATTTTACAAAAAATATTTTCTTTTGTTATTTTTGATTATTTTTACCTATAATTATAATTAAAACACCTTATATAACATATATTTACCTATGTATTATTATATAATTTATATTATTATTAATTATTATAAATACTATAAATATGTTTTAAAACCTTTAAAAATAAAAAGGATTGTTCTTTTGGATATTTTCTTATTTTTTTTGCTTATTATATATATTCTACTATATATTACTTATATTATATATATTACCTTATATACTTTTATATATAGTCTTATATACACACATATATGTATATATATGTATATATATATATATATATTATTACATATTATTAAATTTAAAAGAAATTAAAAATCAGAAAACTAAAAATAGTAATTTTAAAAAACTTAAATTAAAAATCTACCACACATTGATTGATGTTGTGCATACTTAAACACACATACTTGTATTACTCATTTATAAATAATATACTCCCGCTACATCCCTTGTTCCCTATGTTCGACACCCTACCTGCTTGTCCACTATACACATACATTGTAGGTTACAATAAATTTTGATTCACACTTGCTTTGATTGCTTTATATTATTGTGTGGGTTGATTGTTATTTGAGTTAGTTGGCTCTCATGTTCGGTCACTTCAATAATTTAGGTCCACCTTGTGTGACCTTACAGTCGATTCACCGTGTCTAGGTAGTTCAACAAATGGTGTCGTTGCTGGGGAACAACATATAGCATAGTAGTTTGTGTATATTAGTGTACATTAAATTTTTTTATTTTTGCTCTTTTTTTGTTAATTATTTGATTTGGTCTTACCCATTTATCATTGTTGACCTTTCTTGTGAGGGACCACATGGTGATAGTCGCTTCATAGGAGGTGGACGCATCCGAGACGTGAGGTTGTGGGCTCTTCTACTTGTGAGCCAACAAGGACAGAGCATGAGAGAGGAGCAAAGAGAGAAGGAATAAAGCATCACACTTAGCTCTATTTTGTTTTCTTTTATGAGAAAGTAATTTTCATTCTATTTTTGTATAACTAATAGTAATAATTTGGACGGGGACTCTCTACTTCACGAGGTTCAGTGTTCTAGTGTCTGCTCACCTAGGGGCCTCGTAGAGGTTTTTCACATTTTCCACCGCTTTCTTTTATTTTATTTCTCATGTTTTGAGTTTTCCACCTTTTCTTTTCATTTGTTTTTTATGATTGAGCCCCTAGATTTAGGATTGTTTGATTCAATAGGCTAGGTACAAAGCTCTAATATAAGCATGAACCTATAGTCTCTTACGCTTGGACCTAGTCAAAAATTAATTGCAAATTACTTGGACTTGGAACCGCGAGCCGTGAGAGACTCCACACAGCTCTTACAGGACCTGTTGTGGCAGACACCAAGGAGTCTCCAAGACCGGACACTTGAATACATTTTTGAGTGATTGGAATTCGGTTGTTCCTGATAATAACAATTCTGGTTTAGGACGCTTTATCACTTTGCATATTGCTCATATAGTGTAAATATTTCAATTCTTCCTTGCATCCTGTATGGAGAGCGTTGGGAAGCACTGTGAGTCTTCTTACTTTGCATGAATCATTTGATATAAGAGTGAGATTTCCACTTGTGTATCTGATGAGGGGATCTCTTGAAATTGTACGATCTCACAAGGCAAGACCGCAGTCGATGCGTTGACTGCTTAGGAAACCCAAGTCAATCAACACTTAATCCACAATATTAATAAATTAAAGAATAGGGAAAATGTGGAGTTAAAATTTATTATACTCTACAATCCTAAATCGTATAACATGTAAGCATGTAGAGGTCGAACCACAAAGAGAAAATCATGTAGCCTATGATTATTTCCAATTAATGTATCTTATGTACATGTGTATTCATTGGGTGGTTTTTATGTATATATTTATATTTATTTATTTATTATTTTATTTATTTATTTGAAATTAGTAATGGATGACTAGGTATATTTAATAATAATAAAATCTATATATTAGATTATTACATATATACATAGATATATACACAAAAGTGAAAATGTACATATAAGGTATTCATACATTTACATAAAATGCAGATTTCTTTTCTTTTTTATGTATATATATTAATAATAATACATTTTTATTTATATTTTATGATATAATTGTTTTTCTTTTTAACTAAGTATATAATACATATATATATATATGGTTATACATACAATATTTGGTAAAGTAATAATAAATATTAATAGAAATGAATGAAATACATAAAATGAAATGTTTATTTGGACTTTATATAATTTTATAATGTTTTTGTATTTTTTTCTAGAATTTTTGCTAATTTTTATGTATTTTTGAAATAAAAAGTATCCCAATTCAGAGATTAATTAAATAGGTCAAATTAAATTGAAGAATAAAAATAGAAAATAAGATCCAAAATTCTTTAAATCA
Source organism: Ottelia alismoides (assembly GCA_037367405.1). Classification (NCBI taxonomy): domain Eukaryota; kingdom Viridiplantae; phylum Streptophyta; class Magnoliopsida; order Alismatales; family Hydrocharitaceae; genus Ottelia; species Ottelia alismoides. Next base: position 847,916 of record JAZKJV010000928.1, read on the forward strand.
ATTTAATATATATAATACTATAGAGAAAATTGTAAAATCGAAAATGATATTTTTGGATTTTTTTAGATTTTTATAAAGGATTTTGGAGCTTTTCGAATTTTTTATGTTTTCTTTTTCTATTTTTTTGGGGTTTTTGGCATTGAATGAAAACATACCAAAATAGATAACATACATTTTTTCTTGGGAATTTTTCAATATAGTTTTTCTATTTTTAGTATTTTTAACTTAGATGTAAATAAAAATTTGCTCATTTGATTTTTGATAAATAACTAAAATGTGTAATGTAATAAAATAAAAATAGAGTGTGAAAATACATGTTGGCAGGCATCTAATCCTATTTTTGCGTAAATTTTGGAGCATGGGTGCTACTTTTAATAAATGAAACTCAAGCACCAAAAATACATAAATTGGTGAGGGCATATTCGCAATTATAATAAATGTTAGGGATTCATCTGCAAATGTGCCAAAAATATTCAACTAATATTCACATTTAATGGATTAAATTTAAATAAAAAAACCCTTAGGGTTATACATGCAAATTGTCTAGCTCACATGGGACTACACGTGAGCCGAGCTAGACTGAACCTATGTGCAATATCCATAAACACCAAGGACCTCTATGCAAAATGTCCACATTTATTTACGATATGTATTTTATTTACATGACCAATAAATAAATACAAAAAGTAGGGGTTTAAGTTTGCAATTTACCCCTATACGTGCGCGAGCCGACGGTACAGATCTCTCCACTTAACAACGTAGCAACTCCTCCTCGCACGATGGTGCTTCGTCCACAATAGCAGTGATTAGATATTTGAGCGGGGATCTGACAGTTGAATACATCACCATCGAATGGTAATTACTTTGTCTGGAGCATAGTTCTTGATCAAAAAATGCAGAGGTTTGATGGATGAACTGGGAAGAACAGAGCCTTTTCTCAACTTCGATTGCTCAAATCTAACGCTCCTAACCTCTTTTACCACTACTGTGATGGGAAAACACATCGTCGTGATGATATGCAACTGGGAAACCCATCAAATGAGATCGGGCCCCAACGACAGGGGCATGTAGTGCATGAATACCTAGGCATGCTTTTAAACTTCGAAGACCCCTCAGATAGGGTCCTCTAGACCTGCAAGTTATATAAGAAACTTCATAATGCAAGGGCGATCAGATCGGGACCATTATTCATGAGTTTCGAAGTGAAATGGGAGGGAATGGATGTATTCTGGTGTGCGGCAGAGGATGGAGCGCGGATGGACTGATCTGTTCAAGATCAGGTGATCTAGATGGGTTGAGTCAATGAAGAATCGTATGAGGAAGATGATGGAATGGGCTTTGTGGTCGAAATGGTGTGATTTCATAGTGAAATGATGGAGCCGTTGTGGCTCCGACGAACGAGAAAATTGGAATCCTAGCAATCCTAATGCATTAAAGCTTAATCAGATGCGGAAATGAAAATGTGAAGAATAAATCTACCCAGAAATGAATAGGGGCGCAACTCTTATACATGCGATGAAGCAGGGAGTAGGGTGGTCGGAGAACCACCGTGGATCCGCTCCTCTCCTCGCTTAGCCGAATCCAAGGTCGGGGAAGATGTTCTCTGTCATCGGAGACCACTCACTCACACATGTACACGGTCAAGGCTCCAAGAGGGATCAGAAAAGGAAGGAACAAGGTTAATAAGTGATATAATTTGTGCTCGTTGTAATACGTGTACTTAGAGAATCATGCAGAATCAAATCAAATGTCTCTATAAAGAGGACTCAGCTTTAAATTTATATCTCGGGCAAGTCCAGGGTCAAAAAATAAGGAGGCAAAGAAACAACTTTGGGTTAATTAAGAAAACTTAGGTCCAGGTTTCCAATGTGGATTTTTTGTATTTTTTATGCAAAAATAAATGCGAATGCAAAATGGCGATGAATTAAGCTAATAAGAAATCACACAACTTAGCCAAATTAATTTTAATGTGAACATAATCTAATTTAACCAAATTATATTTTTCATAGAAACCTAATCTAGTAATGAATGCATAACATATTTTTTTTGGAATTTTACGGGTAAAAACACAATAATGAAAAATGTACACTTTTTATGGATTTTTACGTAGTTTTTCACATAAATAGAATGTAAAAATTATAAAAACATTACTGGAATTAAAACACGATGAAATGAGACTACACTAAATTTTTTTGGATTTTTTTGACAATATATGAAGTTTTATGAATTTGTTAATGAGAATAGAGTGACAGTAAGTATCTAACTCCTAATAAATCCACAATGTCAATTTATTTGGATAGCGAATTATCATAAAAAGATATCTAAATAAGAAGTCCAGTAGAGTTGGAATTTTGCAAAAATAATGTGTATGGATTTAACTAAAAATCATTTACGAGAATCACTCTACAATTTATTTAAGATACAAAACAACTCCCATTAAGATGAAATTTGGAGTAATTAAGTCATGGTCGAAGACATCATTCCTGATTTTCTAAGAATTTTTAGAGCAACCATGAGTTAGATATAAATTTAAGAGATCAAGTTTGGTAAAATATGGAATAATTCACTTAAACTATTTTAATTAATTACCCAAAACTCACAAAAAATATAAATAAATAGCCAAATGGTAGAAATTTAGTTTCTCAACATAATGATATTTTTCATTGAAATAAATGTTGCAATAAAGATGTCCATATTAATGAGCAAATACAGGGTGTCCGTGCGACAATACAGAAATGAACTTAAACAGCACAAAACATGGACCTTTTTATAATAATAGAAAACTAATAAAATGAAAATACAACTTTTACAAAATAATAGAAAAAAACCTTCTTATTCTTCGTTTGTTCCAAGAAGGGCATGGGAGAAGGGTGGCGATGTTCGAGAGGAGGCAAGCTGGCGACCGCGGGTGGTCGATAATGGTGTGGGTGATGTGATGGCGGGTTGAGGATGGCTATGATGCGTGGCAGCGCAGGCTAGAGAAGCTGGCAGTTGGAGCAGGCTGCAGCAGACATTCTGGAGGGCACGGGGTGAGGACGACTGCCAGCGGCTTTGGCCATGCAGGAGGCTGCGGCTGGCGGGCGGCGACGGCGGCGGTCAGGGAAAGGGGTGCGACAACGAGATGCTGCACCCAATGTTTTTTTTTTAATTTTTTTGAATTTGTTTACTGCTCTGTTGTGATTTTTAATTAATTTTTTCTTAAATAGGGAATGCAAATAATAAAAAAATGGTGTGGTGATGGTGTTAATATGATGAAGTAGAATAAGTGAAGGAGTAGGGGTGGCGAATGTGATGTGATAAAAAATGCAAAGATATAAATGTCACTGAACGATAAAAAGAGAAATTATCTACAATGGAATCAATCTCCTATGATGTGCTCACAAGAAGCACAGTCATCGCTCAAATGCCGGTGACCGATGAGCTCGAGCAGCGTGCGGGGGCGACTGCAATGTTGGCCGGAATGCCAACGGATCTCATCGGATAGGAAGCCGTCGTCTCTACTTCATCGTTCGTTGTCACTGAGACGGGTGGTCGTAGCTCTCAATTCTCTCTTGCATAAAGGTGGATCAAAGGCAAATGTGAAGAGAATGAAATGTATAAAAAGAGGTGAAAATGGAGGTTAGAGAAGATGGTGGAATGGTGGAGTCGAATGGGAAGTTAGATGAAATGATGGAATTGAATGGGAGGTTAGATGAAGACTTGGTGGTTAATGCAAGAAGAAGGAATTTATGTAGAGAATGAAAAATAAATAAAGGAAACGAAAACAAAAAGGAGGCTACTAAAATATAATAAAATAAATAGGAAAAAGAGTGGAGAATTTACATAATAAGACAAACAATATGTACAAGTTTTTTTACCTTTCTAACTTTATTTTTTTGTATTTTTAATAAAAGATATTTACAATATAAAAATAAAATAAAATATTGGAAATAAAATACAACAAAACAATGATTTTTTGGATATTCAGTGATTAAGAAAAATAAAATAAAAAATGAACAAAAAACGAATATTTACATAATATACAATTTACACCTAGGTCCCAAAACCCATATTTTGCAAACGAGCTCCGATTTTAATGAAATCACTTTCATTGGATAGATAATTTTCTAACTTAAACTTTAAAAGTTAAATTTGGGTCAAATGGAGCAGGAATTTGACTAGGAAGTTGGACTTTAAAACATTTTCTCTTTGGATTCTAGGAGTATTTATTTGAGGTGAAATTTATTTTATATATTTATATTTTTATATATTTTTATAAAAGTTAAGAAAGAATTAGATGAAATGGAGTTGAAATGAAATTATTAAAAATACATCATGTTTTGGCTATTTACACGTGAAAAACTCCTTTATTACGTGGATTTTATTGTTAATTTATTTTGTACAATATAATATATAATAATTAGTGTATTTTATTTACAAGAGTTAATTTATTAATTTATTGATTTTATGGACATTTATTAGAGACTTTGCCAAGGGATTTTACTAAGATTAATATACTAAGATGATGAATCATGGATTCATTACACCTCTATACTTAAACTTTGCTAATCATTGAGCAAATAAAGAATAAATAAGTTGGATTTACCCCTAATAGTGTATGTGAATAAAAAACTTGATCCATTCAAGAACTCTTGATTTTAGAGATCCTAAATTCTAAATTGAACCAAGCTCTATTCAAAAGGTATCCGATTCCCTAATCATAAGACTCTCTCTTTATAAATATATAATAAGGATATGACTTTAAGTGTAGACAACAGTTACAAGAGTAGAGTCGTAAAGTCACCAAGGTTCCAATCCAAGAGACTCTCGTAAGAACCAGATCCTCAACACTAGGGAATAAACCATTTCTTGCATCCAATCCACTGTCTCTTTAGTTATCAGACTTAAAAGTGTAGATGGAAGGCCAGTTGATGGAGGGCATATGATTGTGTCATTTTTTCTCTCCCTCTCCTAAGGATCCTCCCAAGTATCTTATTAAAAAGGCATATGTATTTTTTTATTGTTGATTAGTGTGTCCTTCAAGAGAAGTTGGAGTCGTATGCACTTGTTTTCCTAGGAGTACACCACAGTGTGACTTTTTTTGAGTATCTAATATACCTTCTACACCCAGATTTGTAGCATTTACGATGCAGAGCTCTTTTTTGGTGTTATCCCGACTCCTAGTCCTAATAGCGGTGGCCCAAGTAGACACTTTGAAATGGTCCTAATAGCGCTCGCCTTTCGTGGAAGCTCTTTGATATTTGACTTTGTATAATGAGAGATTTTCTTTAAACATTTCTTTCTTTCTTTTCTTTGAATTTGAATTTTGGATTGCTCCAATGCTTCTACCAAGAGTTGTCGCACACTGATCAACAATTGTTTAGATTTTATTACACCCTGGCACATAGGTAAATGTCGAGAGATAGTACAAGAACCATGTTTTCATACTGGCTAAAGGTGATGACACTAAGGTTTCATGAAGCCTTCATTGATTTTATCCCATCCACGAGCATCATTAAATCAGTTCCAAACTCAAATCCCTCATCCCAGTTCCTCAAATGAAATTTCAAATCATCTCATCATAGCTGCAGTTGTGTATGTGAGGTGATAATCATATTCTTAAGGTAGAGACTAAGCATGCAATATAGCACACAAATCTTTCAAATTAGGTAAATGTAAATAATTAAGTCAAAGACCCTAATAACTAAGGTTGGTTAACTAAAAAGCTCAAGATCTCATAAACCAAGTGTTGTTGAACTTCACTAGTCTTGTGTGAATGTGAAAGTATCAGGGATTAAACGAACTCATTAGTTAGTTTCTTTGTGATTTTGATTTTTGTGATTTGTATATATATACACTATTTTTAATTGATTTTTTTTAAAAATAAAGGAAAGGAAGAAAAATGATTTTTTTAAAAGGTTTTTTTTTCAAAAGTTTTTTAGAAAAAGAAAGGGAAATAAGAAAGGACACATTTTTTAAAAGGTTTTGTTTTGTTTTTTTAAGAAAATAAGGGAAGAAAAGAAAAGTTGTTTTTTTAAAAAGTTTTTTTTGAAAAAGTTTTTTTGGAAAGATTTTCTTGAAAAGTTTTTTGAAAAAGATTTTTTTAAAAGGTTTTTTGTTTTTACCAATTTTACCCACCCCATGATTATTGTATAATATATACAGAAATATGCAAAAGTACGAGCTATGAGTAAATTATATATGTAATATATACATGCCCCTATATACTTAGCATGTGCTATGTCCTCAGAGCACAAGAAGTAAGGAAAAAGATATAGCTCGTGCTGAGCATAGGAGAGCTAAAATAACAAAAAGTATAGAAGTCGATCTGCCCCCCTATACTTAGGCTTTGGCAGCCTAAGTGTAGAAGAAGAGAAAAAATGGAGCGGGCGAAGTCAAGAGGAGAAATGGATGAGTATATACACATGCGAATATTAGTCCCTCCTATACTTAGACTCTTGTCAGCCTAAAGGAGTAAGTGTGAGAACTGATGTGATGTGGAGAATATACATAGAAGGGAGAATGTACAAGAGGAATGAACCTTCTAAGATGTTGAATCTTAATGCTGCATCTTCATGAAGAGTAATATGATGTATCTGTTCTGTGCTCACTTTGCATGAAGTTGATGACCTCGACTTGGACTAATTGCTCTTTAGAATCTACAAAATGTTTCAACAGTTGTCCATTCACCACATGGGATTGTGCACCATATGTGAGATCAACTATCTCTACACTTCCATTCCCGTGCACTTTCTTAACAACAAAGGAACCCATCCATTTAGATTTGAGCTTCCCATGGAACAACTTCAATCTGGCATTAAACAACCATTCCTTTTATCCAGGGGCAAAGTCTTTGCACCTAATGTGCTGATCATGCCATCTCTTTACTTTGTCCTTATAAGTCAAACTGTTGCCATATGCCCTGTTTCAGATTTCCACGAGCTCATTCAAGTTCAAGTCTTGACAAAGCTTCCCTAGGTGACAACTCTAATTAATTTGCTTAATTGCCCATTCAGATACATGAATCAACTCTGCAGACAAATGGCATGGCTTGCCATATATCATTGTGAATGGTGAAGTGCCTAATGGTGTCTTATAGGCTATCATATAGGCCCACAGAACTTGGTCCAGACCATTTCTTCCTATCAGGACTAACCAACTTCTACAAAATACTCTTCACCTCTCTGTTCGATGAAGGATATTGTGAATCCTTAAGCGCATCACGGAAGCGTGTCGATCGCATCATATGCAATCGGAGCAACTAGTCGTACTAGATGCTAGATGCAGCGGAAATTAAAATTTTTAAATTTAAAGATGAAACCACATGATCACGAGAACACTTCTCGGACCGTTTCATCAAACCACAAAGTACAAGGAATACCTCTTGAAGCGTGGTTGTCATCGCGGGATCCCAAAGTAGAGATCCTCCTATCTTAAGTCTGACCCACAGAGAATGCACTTGCAGGCAAGATGATGAGTCGCGTCCTTCCCGCAATCCTTTGACGAAGATCCAAGCGTCGAGGCGTAGAAAAAATGATCTCCTTCCTAATACACAAAGTGGACGGCCACTTGCATATTAGGGAGACCCCACGAGAATGAGAGAGAGAGAGAGAGTAGAGTTCTTCAACTCAAGAATGTTGTAACTTGGAAAGGCTACCCTAGCCCTCCTTTTATACTAGTTTAGGATCCAATGGATCTCAATCCATGGGACACATGGATCCAAGGGCTATGCTTGGTCCATGCTAAATCAATGGCTATGATTGTTGTTGGTTAAAACCAACAACATTAATTTAAATTAAAAAATGTTGCGACATTATCAACATAATTTAATTTAACATTAACTAATTAAGAGATAATGCGATAAAAAAAATGGAGTCAACCAACCTCCCTAAAATTGGGGCCGTCACCCATGAACAATTCATGGGTGACGCCACCTATGAATGGTGGTCAATTTTGGCTCCTTTTTATTTATCTTATTATTCCTTAATTAATTTGTATTCACCAAATTAATTCCCAATTAATTTGTTAATATTTCAATCATGCCATTGAATATTATGTGAATCATATTCACAACCCAAACTAGTTAGTAAATTGCATTTCCAATTAATTAATAAATGTGAATCTAATCCACATTATTAATCAACAAATGCTATTCACATAAATTCTCTCTCTTATATATGTATATTATAAATCATATTTATAATACACATATATCATGGATAGTGTTATCCACATTCTCTTAATCCTTGATAATTAAATCCCATTTAATTATCTTAGATAATCATTTTCACAATATGAATTATATTCATATTAAGCTTGATAATTAAATCTCATTTAATCATCAAGTCCTTGCTTGGATATTTCATCAAATGAATTATTCTTGAACCCTTTCAAGAATAATGTACATTCTCCGCAGATACTTGGAGATAAGGACAGGGCGATTGTATTATTCCATGTATAGTGACTTGGATATTGAGATATTATCTCAAATCCAGATCGAATGAACCTCCCATAGATGCTTGATTAAATCAAGACCGCAAATCTAATCTTCATTGAATCTGAATCACATTCAGACCAATGTCCAACACTTGGACTAAGATCAGATTGCTTCTCTACTGGAAGGAGTCACTAAAATCCATACCTGTTTCATCACTCCCTCGGAATGGAAGCGTCATGGATATACAATCGTTTATGATCACATCACCCTTCAGGTATTCCCAATACTTGTACATCCTGCATACTGGAAGACCCATGATCAACCCGAAGATCAAGATCATTTTTTATACTGTCTTCTTCAGGGTTTAATCATTAAGTTTCTCAATCTTGGTCATTGGGAGTTGGTATTGATCATATGCTTTCCCAAAGCATATATCATACCTTCAAATTCATGTCATACTTCCAAAGAACGACGACCATGCATGGAATTTGATCGGTCCCAATACCTCATGAGTGAGCTCATGTCTTCCGGTTCACAAGTGAACCTGCATGATCCCTTTGAGAGATCATATTGCTCATATACCCTTATATGCACACCAGCTCGCCGGTGTATAGACCTTGGTTAGGTCATCAACCTATTGGTATGCCAAATGTACATACTTAGATATATAGCAATACATCTGTCTCCGGTCAGAGGATGCATGCCTATGCTGTGACAGCATTCAACATAGGACTTAAGTTATCTCGATCTCGTCAGGTCAACCCATTGACCTAACTAATCTGACACCTCCGAATCACAATTCCCATGCAGAGGACCTGCATCAAGAGGTCGGTCAGATATCAGCCTATGTGAGAAAGGATTTCCATCTCCTACTCAGGCTGGAGATCTCCACTTGACAATCATTTGACGGTGCTTGATGAGTCCTCTATCTAACTCTTTAGATATTCATCCAAACACCAACCTCTATGATTCATTTAATGAATCAACAGCTATATGATCATCAAGATGGCCATGGTACATAACCCTAATTGTACAGAGGGACCTTATAGTGCATTCATTCATATAATTTCAGAAAGGGAGTAAAACGTCAATAACTTTTATTGATAAACATAAACATTACAATAACATTTATTGTAAGAATGGTTCACCCAGGGCTCACAAGTCTAACAATCTCCCACTAGCCCTCAGAACCATTCAGGTACATCCGTAAACCCATACTCATTACATGCTGGTCAAAAACCTTCTGTGTCAGAGGTTTGGTAAGAGGATCAGCAATGTTGTCAGCAGAGGCCACCTTGGTGATGATGATATCACCACGCTTTTGAATCTCCTGAATGATGTGGTATTTCCTTTCCACGTGCTTGCTCTTCTGATGGCACCTGGGTTCCTTTGCTTGGGCAATGGCTCCAGTGTTATCGCAGAGTAACGGGACGGGAGTATCAGAGGAAACTACGCCAAGCTCCAAGATGAACTTGCGCAACCACACCGCCTCCTTTGCAGCATCCGATGCGGCAATGTATTCGGCTTCTGTTGTTGAATCCGCCGCAGTGTCCTGCTTCTTGCTTCTCCAGCTCACAGCACCACCGTTCAACAGGAATACAAACCCTGATGTCGACTTTCGATCATCAATATCTGACTGGAAGTCTGAATCTGTATATCCCAAGACTTGGAGATCACCATCCCCATAGACCAAGATGTAATCTTGCGTCCGTCTTAGATATTTGAATATGTTCTTTACTGCATTCCAGTGTTTCTCTCTATAGCAGGATTGGTAACGACTTACCACTCCCACTGCATGGCAGATGTCTGGCCTAGTACACATCATGGCATACATCAAGCTTTCTACGGCTGATGCATAAGGGCATCCTGCCATGGCCTTCTTTTCCTCAACACTTTGAGGAGCCATCCCTTTGGACAGATGGATACCATGTCCTAAGGGGAGGAATCCTTTCTTCGAACTATCCATGCGGAATCGTTCAAGAATCTTCTTGATGTATCCATGTTGTGATAATCCCAATATTCTCTTTTCTCGGTTTCTGAACAACTTCAGGCCTAAGATGTAAGAGGCTTCTCCAAGATCTTTCATCTTGAAGGTATGGGATAGCCAAATCTTTACACTGGTCATCATTCCTGTATCATTCCCAATGATAAGGATATCATCTACGTAAAGCACGATGAAAACAATGGCGCTCCCACTAAGCTTCTTGTACACACAAGGTTCATCAGGGTTTTGCACAAAATCATAACTCTTTATGGTTTCGTCAAATTTGATGTTCCAGCTACGAGAAGCTTGTTTGAGCCCATAGATGGATTTCTTCAGCTTGCATACTTTACCATCCTCAGCTATGAAGCCCTGGGGCTGCTCCATATAGATATCCTCCTCGAGGTATCCATTGAGCAAAGCTGTCTTGACGTCCATCTGCCAGATGTCGTAGTCAAGATATGCAGCTATAGCTAGCAGTGTCCTGATGGACTTAAGCATGGCCACAGGAGAGAATGTCTCATCGTAGTCGATGCCTTCTCTTTGTGTGTAGCCCTTGGCCACCAGCCGTGCCTTGAAAGTCTCTACTTTCCCATCAGGTCCCCTCTTTCTCTTGAAGATCCATTTACACTCAATGGGTTTTACCCCTTTAGGTGGATCCTCTAGGGTCCATACACCATTCTTATGCATGGAGTCAATCTCTGACTTCATTGCTAGCATCCATCTATCCATGTCATGATCCGCAAGTGCTTAATCATATGAAGAAGGATCATTGTCAGTCTCACCTGACACATGGAATCCATATCTTCCAGGTGGTGCAAACACCCTCGAACTCCTTCGAAGAGGTATGGGTGTTTCATCTTCATTTATCTCTTCAGTTTCTGGTTCAGGAATCTCAGAATCTTCAGGAGATTCAGTGAGTTCCTCTACTTCATTCCTGTCTTGACCTTTAAGGAAATCATCCTCCAGAAATTTCACATCCCTAGAGACAAAAACCTTTTGGGTCTCAGGGTCATAAAGTTGGTATCCGATATCATCTTTAACATACCCAATGAAGTAGCACTCACGAGTGCGATATTCTAGCTTACTTGCGTCCACGTTCTTTGCATGAACCAAGCATCCCCAAACCCTCAAGTGTTTAACACTAGGCTTGGTACCATACCAGAGCTCGTGAGGAGTTTTTGGTATAGACTTGCTAGGAATCTTGTTTAGGATATATATTGCAGTCTCTACTGCATATCCCCATAAACTAAGAGGTAAATGTGCTTTACTCATCATTGAACGGACCATGTCCATGATGGTCCTATTGCATCTTTCAGCAATACCATTAAGTTGGGGAGTTCCAGGAGGAGTGAGATTAGAGACAATTCCATTCTCTTTAAGGTATTCCTTGAATTCATCTGAGAGGTACTCACCACCTCGGTCAGACCGAATTCGTTTGATCTTCCTATCGGTTTGGTTCTCAACCAAAGCCTTAAACTCTTTGAACTTTTCAAAGGTTTCAGATTTATGACGTAGCAGGAAGACAAACCCGTATCGCGAATGGTCATCGATAAATGTCAAATAGTATCGATATCCATTTCTAGTCGTGGTACTGAAGGGACCACATACATCAGTATGTATTAGGTCAAGAAAACCTTCACATCTCTTAACCTTGTTACGGAAAGGTGTTCTGGTCATTTTACCTCGAATGAGTGTTCGCAGGTAGGTAAAGATTGAACCTGTAGAAAATCTAAAGGTCCATCTTTTATCAATCTATTGATCCTATCAACAGACAAATGACCAAGCCTGTGATGCCAAATCATGTTTGAATGATTTCCATCCTCCCTGGATCTCTTGGGGTTTTCATTATTAGTGGTAGTAACATTCATGACACATTCATCAATGCACAATTCATAGAGTCCACCAGAAGTCAAAAATACCATCCGCAATATATTTATCATAACGGTTTATGATTAATTTATTATAGAAAATGAAGGAATATCCATTTCTAACTAACTTAGATACATATATTAAATTCCTCCTGACTTCAAGTACATAAAGACACTCTTTAAGCATTAGGACTCGACCACTAGATAATGATAGTCTGCATGTCCCGATGGCGACTGCTGCAACACTTGCATCAGATCCCATCTGGATAACTATCTCCCCATGTTCCAGATTCCTAGTTTCCTGAAACAAATGCAACGAATTGCATACATGAACAGAAGCACCAGAATCTACAACCCAACTTCCTTCTCGTCCAACGAGAAAGCTAGTTTCAATGATGAAAGTAGATTTCATACCTGCTGGGGCTTTACCTTTGTCTGTGGACTTCAGGTAATCTGGGCAGTTACGCTGCCAGTGCCCCGGCTTCTTGCAGTGGTGACAGACATCGGTCTTTTTCGATGTCATCAGCGTGGAAGCACTAGAAGATGAACCAACTCCTTGATTCTTCTTCTTTCTCTTCGAGGCTGGGCCCTTCTGAGAACCTTGCTTCCGCCCACGCTTTCCTCTCACATGTGCAACCATTGCACTAGCAGAGGGGCCGTCCTTTTTCATGACGTCTTCTGTAGACTTTAATGCAGCCAACAGCCCAGCGTTTGTGAAGTCACCTTTGTTCATGTGGTAAGACACAACAAAGTTGTTGAAAGACTTAAGGAGCGACATGAGAATGAAATCAGCTTGCATTTGAGAATCCAAGTATGCCCCCAGGGTTTCCAGCTCAGAGAGGTATCCAAACATTTTGAGTACATGTTCTCTGACGGAGGTCCCTTCCTACATCTTGCAGCGAATAAGCTCTTTCATCACATTGTAACGCTGTGTGCGGTTTATGTCACCGAACATTTCTTTCAGATTCAGCATAATCTCTTGGCAATGGTTCATTTCCACATGTTGCTTCTGAAGCACATTGGACAATGACCCAAGGATGTAACATCTTGCCAGATTATTGTCTTCATCATATTTATCATTATATTAATTATCTTCATCAGTCATAGGGTTTGCTATCTTGTCCTTGCTAAGCACGTAGGAGATGCGCTCTGCAGAGAGAACAAGATCCAAATTTCGGATCCAATCCAAATAATTTGGTCCGGTCAATTGGTTGACCTCCGGAAGCCTGCTAAGTGGGTTCATGGACTTCATTTTCTGAAATTAAGAATGCACTATATTAGAATATATAGATTAAATATATATTCATTTTAATAATAATTTGATTAAGGCATTTTAAATCAAATTTGTCTTGCTAGGTCAACTTTGAAAGATTATTCCCTAATTGTCTTTCAAAATAAGAGATATACTTACCGCTATATCTCAAGCAAGATCTGGGATCTCCTTTCCTATCTTTGTCACATCCCAATAATATGAGAACTTGCGACTCTGATAAAAAGAAGCGGGAACTCTTTCCGCCTTTGCAAGTCCAACTTGCATTCCCAATTCGGTCTTTAACACCTGGACCCACCACCCCTAAGATGATGTTGACCCGTTGTTAATTGAACTAACCGTCAACAGGATTAGCACTCGCTATGCGCAATCCAATATCGCCCCAATAATATGAGAACTCAATATTGGGGTCACTACGCATACGGCCTTACTCTTTCGAGAAGCAAAGAGCCCGATCCAGATGCGCTTGCATACAGGAGCTGTCACTTCGAACAGGCGTCTCCTACATACAATCCCTGGAGACGAAAACCCTTCGCCTTGACGGGAGACCATGGATGTCACTTATGTGATCCTCCACCTCGTATTCAAATTTTATAATTAATTATCGTGAATCACATTCACATAATTAATTCTTCCATGGGAAATACACATCTATTCAAAATAGAGTGTTTATTGGATATAATTAATTTAATCATATTAAATTAATCATTAATCCAATCATCAATCAACAAACATGTCTTTTACTTGAATAGTAGGTATATACTCAAAGTACTTATTATTCGAATTTTAATAATTAGAAAAATACATATTGTCTGTCTCCGGTATTATACAATCCCTACCCGCTGTCATGGCCAGTACCGACGAGAGTGAGACGGACCACATACGTTGCAACCCGCTACCCCAGTGCTCTCCGACTAGGCACCACATCCACCTCGGGAAAAGATAATACCAGATAGACCATCATGTACTTTGAGATGTTCATCGGTTTTTCAACCGAAATTATACCATATAATATGAATCAAAACATTTTTGATTATAAGGAGATTTGCTAGACTAATCTCCAATCCTATTCAAGCAAAAGGGTTTTTCATGTAAAAGTTGTTCTACAACTATTGTAGGATAAACTATAGTTTTCATGAAAGCAATGTTTGTTGACGAACCAATGATCAAGATCTGATATCTTATCATTGGTTTAGGAAAGTGTCATTCAATGAAATAATTATTTCTTTAAATATTTCACAAATATTTATCACTAATTATTCCAGAAAATTAACAATTAATTTTCATCATGATAATTGAATGACATATCACAAGGTTCAAGATCAAAATTGTTAATTTCCAGCAGTGACCCCCAATCACTAAAATTAACTTATCTTGATCAATTTAAATCCAAAAAATGCAAACTAAGTTTCCAAAGATTGCCTATTTAATTTATTAAAGAACCCAAGTGATAATTCACGCATTTCAAGGCGGATTAAAACCGTAATTATCTCATTAATCACGTTCAAATCCACAGTTCCCGCAACAGTGAATATAATCATATTCAAAAAAGCCATATCTTAAGCAAATAAAGTCCAAATTTAGTAAACTCAAGTCCTATGGTTTCCTTGTTTAATGGGGAACAAAATCCAATTGAAAATTTCGTGTTTAAACATTTTAAACAGTACAGAAAAATTCAATTAGACAGAGGTGCGAAAATTGAAATGCAGTAAAAATTTCGCAACCCTTTCAAGAACCAAATCGTCTAAGGTGTATGGATCATATCCAAAACCTTATTCAACCTATGGCTCTGATATCACTAGAAGGATATTGTGAATCCTTAAGCGCATCACGGAAGCGTGTCGATCGCATCGTATGCAATCGGAGCAACTAGTCGTACTAGATGCAGCGGAAATTAAAATTTTTAACTTTAAAGATGAAACCACATGATCACGAGAACACTTCTCGGACCGTTTCATCAAACCACAAAGTACAAGGAATACCTCTTGAAGCGTGGTTGTGATCGCGAGATCCCAAAGTAGAGATCCTCCTATCTTAAGTCCGACCCACAGGGAATGCGCTTACGGGCACGATGATGAGTCGCGTCCTTCCCGCAATCCTTTGACGAAGATCCAAGCGTCGAGGCGTAGAAAAAATGATCTCCTTCCTAATACACAAAGTGGATGGCCACTTGAATATTAGGGAGACCCCACGAGAATGAGAGAGAGAGAGAGTAGAGTTCTTCAACTCAAGAATGTTGTAACTTGGAAAGGCTACCCTAGCCCTCTTTTTATACTAGTTTAGGATCCAATGGATCTTAATCCATGGGACACATGGATCCAAGGGCTATGCTTGGTCCATGCTAAATCAATGGCTATGATTGTTGTTGGTTAAAACCAACAACATTAATTTAAATTAAAAAATGTTGCAACATTATCAACATAATTTAATTTAACATTAAGTAATTAAGAGATAATGTGATAAATAAAATGGAGTCAACTAACCTCCCTAAAATTGGGGGGCGTCACCCATGAACAATTCTTGGGTGACGCCACCTATGAATGGTGGTCAATTTTGGCTCCCTTTTATTTATCTTATTATTCCTTAATTAATTTTGTATTCACTAAATTAATTCCCAATTAATTTGTGAATATTTCAATCATGCCATTGAATATTATGTGAATCATATTCACAACCCAAACTAGTTAGTAAATTGCATTTCCAATTAATTAATAAATGTGAATCTAATCCACATTATTAATCAACAAATGCTATTCACATAAATTCTCTCTCTTATATATGTATATTATAAATCATATTTATAATACACATATATCATGGATAGTGTTATCCACATTCTCTTAATCCTTGATAATTAAATCCCATTTAATTATCTTAGATAATCATTTTCACAATATGAATTATATTCATATTAAGCTTGATAATTAAATCTCATTTAATCATCAAGTCCTTGCTTGGATATTTCATCAAATGAATTATTCTTGAACCCTTTCAAGAATAATGTACATTCTCCGCAGATACTTGGAGATAAGGACATGGCGATTGTATTATTCCATGTATAGTGACTTGGATATTGAGATATTATCTCAAATCCAGATCGAATGAACCTCCCATAGATGCTTGATTAAATCAAGACCGCAAATCTAATCTTCATTGAATATGAATCTCATTCAGACCAATGTCCAACACTTGGACTAAGATCAGATTGCTTCTCTACTGGAAGGAGTCACTATAATCCATACCTGTTTCATCACTCCCTCGGAATGGAAGCGTCATGGATATACAATCGTTTATGATCACATCACCCTTCAGGTATTCCCAGTACTTGTACATCCTGCATACTGGAAGACCCATGATCAACCCGAAGATCAAGATCATTTTTTATACTGTCTTCTTCAGGGTTTAATCATTAAGTTTCTCAATCTTGGTCATTGGGAGTTGATATTGATCATATGCTTTCCCAAAGCATATATCATACCTTCAAATTCATGTCATGCTTCCAAAGAACGACGACCATGCATGGAATTTGATCGGTCCCAATACCTCATGAGTGAGCTCATGTCTTCCGGTTCACAAGTGAACCTGTATGATCCCTTTGAGAGATCATATTGCTCATATACCCTTATATGCACACCAGCTCGCCGGTGTATAGACCTTGGTTAGGTCATTAACCTATTGGTATGCCAAATGTACATACTTAGATATATAGCAATACATCTGTCTCCGGTCAGAGGATGCACGCCTATGCTGTGACAGCATTCAACATAGGACTTAAGTTATCTCGATCTCGTCAGGTCAACCCATTGACCTAACTAATCTGACACCTCCGAATCACAATTCCCATGCAGAGGACCTGCATCAAGAGGTCGGTCAGATATCAGCCTATGTGAGAAAGGATTTCCATCTCCTACTCAGGCTGGAGATCTCCACTTGACAATCATTTGACGGTGCTTGATGAGTCCTCTATCTAACTCTTTAGATATTCATCCAAACACCAACCTCTATGATTCATTTTATGAATCAACAGCTATATGATCATCAAGATGGCCATGATACATAACCCTAATTGTACAGAGGGACCTTATAGTGCATTCATTCATATAATTTCAGAAAGGGAGTAAAACGTTAATAACTTTTATTGATAAACATAAACATTACAATAACATTTATTGTAAGAATGGTTCGCCCAGGGCTCACAAGTCTAACAATCTCCCACTAGCCCTCAGAACCATTCAGGTACAATCCGTAAACCCATACTCATTACATGCTGGTCAAAAACCTTCTGTGTCAGAGGTTTGGTAAGAGGATCAGCAATGTTGTCAGCAGAGGCCACCTTGGTGATGATGATATCACCACGCTTTTGAATCTCCTGAATGATGTGGTATTTCCTTTCCACGTTCTTGCTCTTCTGATGGCACCTGGGTTCTTTTGCTTGGGCAATGGCTCCAGTGTTATCGCAGAGTAACGGGACGGGAGTATCAGAGGAAACTACGCCAAGCTCCAAGATGAACTTGCACAACCACACTGCCTCCTTTGCAGCATCCGATGCGGCAATGTATTCGGCTTCTGTTGTTGAATCCGCCGTAGTGTCCTGCTTCTTGCTTCTCCAGCTCACAGCACCACCGTTCAGCAGGAATACAAACCCTGATGTCGACTTTCGATCATCAATATCTGACTGGAAGTCTGAATCTGTATATCCCAAGACTTGGAGATCACCATCCCCATAGACCAAGATGTAATCTTGCGTCCGTCTTAGATATTTGAATATGTTCTTTACTGCATTCCAGTGTTTCTCTCTATAGCAGGATGGGTAACGACTTACCACTCCCACTGTATGGCAGATGTCCGGCCTAGTACACATCATGGCATACTTCAATCTTTCTACGGCTGATGCATAAGGGCATCCTGCCATGGCCTTCTTTTCCTCAACACTTTGAGGTGCCATCCCTTTGGACAGATGGATACCATGTCCTAAGGGGAGGAATCCTTTCTTCGAACTATCCATGCGGAATCGTTCAAGAATCTTCTTTATGTATCCATGTCGTGATAATCCCAATATTCTCTTTTCTCGGTTTCTGAACAACTTCAGGCCTAAGATGTAAGAGGCTTCTCCAAGATCTTTCATCTTGAAGGTATGGGATAGCCAAATCTTTACACTGGTCATCATTCCTGTATCATTCCCAATGATAAGGATATCATCTACGTAAAGCACAATGAAAACAATGGCGCTCCTACTAAGCTTCTTGTACACACAAGGTTCATCAGGGTTTTGCACAAAATCATAACTCTTTATGGTTTCGTCAAATTTGATGTTCCAGCTACGAGAAGCTTGTTTGAGCCCATAGATGAATTTCTTCAGCTTGCATACTTTACCATCCTCAGCTATGAAGCCCTGGGGCTGCTCCATATAGATATCCTCCTCGAGGTATCCATTGAGGAAAGCTGTCTTGACGTCCATCTGCCAGATGTCGTAGTCAAGATATGCAGCTATAGCTAGCAGTGTCCTGATGGACTTAAGCATGGCCACAGGAGAGAATGTCTCATCGTAGTCGATGCCTTCTCTCTGTGTGTAGCCCTTGGCCACCAGCCGTGCCTTGAAAGTCTCTACTTTCCCATCAGGCCCCCTCTTTCTCTTGAAGATCCATTTACACTCAATGGGTTTTACCCCTTTAGGTGGATCCTCTAGGGTCCATACACCATTCTTATGCATGGAGTCAATCTCTGACTTCATTGCTAGCATCCATCTATCCATGTCATGATCCGCAAGTGCTTAATCATATGAAGAAGGATCATTGTCAGTCTCACCTGACACATGGAATCCATACCTTTCAGGTGGTGTAAACACCCTCGAACTCCTTCGAAGAGGTATGGGTGTTTCATCTTCATTTATCTCTTCAGTTTCTGGTTCAGGAATCTCAGAGTCTTCAGGAGATTCAATGAGTTCCTCTACTTCATTCCTATCTTGACCTTTAAGGAAATCATCCTCCAGAAATTTCACATCCCTAGAGACAAAAACCTTTTGGGTCTCAGGGTCATAAAGTTGGTATCCGATACCATCTTTAACATACCCAATGAAGTAGCACTCACGAGTGCGAGATTCTAGCTTACTTGCGTCCACGTTCTTTGCATGAACCAAGCATCCCCAAACCCTCAAGTGTTTAACACTAGGCTTGGTACCATACCAGAGCTCGTGAGGAGTTTTTGGTATAGACTTGCTAGGAATCTTGTTTAGGATATATATTGCAGTCTCTACTGCATATCCCCATAAACTAAGAGGTAAATGTGCTTTACTCATCATTGAACGGACCATGTCCATGATGGTCCTATTGCATCTTTCAGCAATACCATTAAGTTGGGGAGTTCCAAGAGGAGTGAGATTGGAGACAATTCCATTCTCTTTAAGGTATTCCTTGAATTCATCTGAGAGGTACTCACCACCTCGGTCAGACCGAATTCGTTTGATCTTCCTATCGGTTTGGTTCTCAACCAAAGCCTTAAACTCTTTTAACTTTTCAAAGGTTTCAGATTTATGACGTAGCAGGAAGACAAACCCGTATCGCGAATGGTCATCGATAAATGTCAAATAGTATCGATATCCATTTCTAGTCGTGGTACTGAAGGGACCACATACATCAGTATGTATTAGGTCAAGAATACCTTCACATCTCGTAACCTTGTTACGGAAAGGTGTTCTGGTCATTTTACCTCGAATGCAGTGTTCGCAGGTAGGTAAAGATTGAACCTGTAGAAAATCTAAAGGTCCATCTTTTATCAATCTATTGATCCTATCAACAGACAAATGACCAAGCCTGTGATGCCAAATCATGTTTGAATGATTTCCATCCTCCCTGGATCTCTTGGGGTTTTCATTATTAGTGGTAGTAACATTCATGACACATTCATCAATGCACAATTCATAGAGTCCACCAGAAGTCAAAAACACCATCCGCAATATATTTATCATAACGATTTATGATTAATTTATTATAGAAAATGAAGGAATATCCATTTCTAACTAACTTAGATACATATATTAAATTCCTCCTGACTTCAAGTACATAAAGACACTCTTTAAGCATTAGGACTCGACCACTAGATAATGATAGTCTGCATGTCCCGATGGCAACTGCTGCAACACTTGCATCAGATCCCATCTGGATAACTATCTCCCCATGTTCCAGATTCCTAGTTTCCTGAAACAAATGCAACGAATTGCATACATGAACAGAAGCACCAGAATCTACAACCCAACTTCCTTCTCGTCCAACGAGAAAGCTAGTTTCAATGATGAAAGTAGATTTCATACCTGCTGGGGCTTTACCTTTGTCTGTGGACTTCAGGTAATCTGGGCAGTTACGCCGCCAGTGCCCCGGCTTCTTGCAGTGGTGACAGACATCGGTCTTTTTCGATGTCATCAGCGTGGAAGCACTAGAAGATGAACCAACTCCTTGATTCTTCTTCTTTCTCTTCGAGGCTGGGCCCTTCTGAGAACCTTGCTTCCGCCCGCGCTTTCCTCTCACCTGTGCAACCATTGCACTAGCAGAGGGGCCGTCCTTTTTCATGACGTCTTCTGTAGACTTTAATGCAGCCAACAACCCAACGTTTGTGAAGTCACCTTTGTTCATGTGGTAAGACACAACAAAGTTGTTGAAAGACTTAGGGAGCGACAGGAGAATGAAATCAGCTTGCATTTCAGAATCCAAGTATGCCCCCAGGGTTTCCAGCTCAGAGAGGTATCCAAACATTTTGAGTACATGTTCTCTGACGGAGGTCCCTTCCTACATCTTGCAGCGAATAAGCTCTTTCATCACATTGTAACGCTGTGTGCGGTTTATGTCACCGAACATTTCTTTCAGATTCAACATAATCTCTTGGCAATGGTTCATTTCCACATGTTGCTTCTGAAGTACATTGGACAATGACCCAAGGATGTAACATCTTGCCAGATTATTGTCTTCATCATATTTATCATTATATTAATTATCTTCATCAGTCATAGGGTTTGCTATCTTGTCCTTGCTAAGCACGTAGGAGATGCGCTCTGCAGAGAGAACAAGATCCAAATTTCGGATCCAATCCAAATAATTTGGTCCGGTCAATTGGTTGACCTCCGGAAGCCTGCTAAGTGGGTTCATGGACTTCATTTTCTGAAATTAAGAATGCACTATATTAGAATATATAGATTAAATATATATTCATTTTAATAATAATTTGATTAAGGCATTTTAAATCAAATTTGTCTTGCTAGGTCAACTTTGAAAGATTATTCCCTAATTGTCTTTCAAAATAAGAGATATACTTACCGCTATATCTCAAGCAAGATCTGGGATCTCCTTTCCTATCTTTGTCACATCCCAATAATATGAGAACTTGCGACTCTGATAAAAAGAAGCGGGAACTCTTTCCGCCTTTGCAAGTCCAACTTGCATTCCCAATTCGGTCTTTAACACCTGGGCCCACCACCCCTAAGATGATGTTGACCCGTTGTTAATTGAACTAACCATCAACAGGATTAGCACTCGCTATGCGCAATCCAATATCGCCCCAATAATATGAGGACTCAATATTGGGGTCACTACGCATACGGCCTTACTCTTTCGAGAAGCAAAGAGCCCGATCCAGATGCGCTTGCATACAGGAGCTGTCACTTCGGACAGGCGTCTCCTACATACAATCCCTGGTGACGGAAACCCTTCGCCTTGACGGGAGACCATGGATGTCACTTATGTTATCCTCCACCTCGTATTCAAATTTTATAATTAATTATCGTGAATCACATTCACATAATTAATTCTTCCAAGGGAAATACACATCTATTCAAAATAGAGTGTTTATTGGATATAATTAATTTAATCATATTAAATTAATCATTAATCCAATCATCAATCAACAAACATGTCTTTTACTTGAATAGTAGGTATATACTCAAAGTACTTATTATTCGAATTTTAATAATTAGAAAAATACATATTGTCTGTCTCCTGTATTATACAGTCCCTACCCGCTGTCATGGCCAGAACCGACGAGAGTGAGACGGACCACATACGTTGCAACCCGCTACCCCAGTGCTCTCCGACTAGGCACCACATCCACCTCGGGAAAGGATAATACCAGATAGACCATCATGTACTTTGAGATGTTCATCGGTTTTTCAACCGAAATTATACCATATAATATGAATCAAAACATTTTTGATTATAAGGAGATTTTCTAGACTAATCTCCAATCCTATTCAAGCAAAAGGGTTTTTCATGTAAAAGTTGTTCTACAACTATTGTAGGATAAACTATAGTTTTCATGAAAGCAATGTTTGTTGACGAACCAATGATCAAGATCTGATATCTTATCATTGGTTTAGGCAAGTGTCATTCAATGAAATAATTATTTCTTTAAATATTTCACAAATATTTATCACTAATTATTCCAGAAAATTAACAATTAATTTTCATCATGATAATTGAATGACATATCACAAGGTTCAAGATCAAAATTGTTAATTTCCAGCAGTGACCCCCAATCACTAAAATTAACTTATCTTGATCAATTTAAATCCAAAAAATGCAAACTCAGTTTCCAAAGATTGCCTATTTGATTTATTAAAGAACCCAAGTGATAATTCACCCATTTCAAGGCGGATTAAAACCGTAATTATCTCATTAATCACGTTCAAATCCACAGTTCCCGCAACAGTGAATATAATCATATTCAAAAAAGCAATATCTTGAGCAAATAAAGTCCAAATTTAGTAAACTCAAGTCCTATGGTTTCCTTGTTTAAAGGGGAACAAAATCCAATTGAAAATTTCGTGTTTAAACATTTTAAACAGTGCAGAAAAATTCAATTAGACAGAGGTGCGAAAATTGAAATGCAGTAAAAATTTCGCAACCCTTTCAAGAACCAAATCGTCTAAGGTGTATGGATCATATCCAAAACCTTATTCAACCTATGGCTCTGATACCACTAGAAGGATATTGTGAATCCTTAAGCGCATCACGGAAGCGTGTCGATCGCATCGTATGCAATCGGAGCAACTAGTCGTACTAGATGCAGCGGAAATTAAAATTTTTAACTTTAAAGATGAAACCACATGATCACGAGAACACTTCTCGGACCGTTTCATCAAACCACAAAGTACAAGGAATACCTCTTGAAGCGTGGTTGTGATCGCGAGATCCCAAAGTAGAGATCCTTCTATCTTAAGTCCGACCCACAGAGAATGCGCTTACGGGCACGATGATGAGTCGCGTCCTTCCCGCAATCCTTTGACGAAGATCCAAGCATCGAGGCGTAGAAAAAATGATCTCCTTCCTAATACACAAAGTGGATTGCCACTTGAATATTAGGGAGACCCCACGAGAATGAGAGAGAGAGTAGAGTTCTTCAACTCAAGAATGTTGTAACTTGGAAAGGCTACCCTAGCCCTCCTTTTATACTAGTTTAGGATCCAATGGATCTTAATCCATGGGACACATGGATCCAAGGGCTATGCTTGGTCCATGCTAAATCAATGGCTATGATTGTTGTTGGTTAAAACCAACAACATTAATTTAAATTAAAAAATGTTGCAACATTATCAACATAATTTAATTTAACATTAAGTAATTATGAGATAATGTGATAATTAATATGGAGTCAACTAACCTCCCTAAAATTGGGGGGCGTCACCCATGAACAATTCATGGGTGACGCCACCTATGAATGGTGGTCAATTTTGGCTCCTTTTTATTTATCTTATTATTCCTTAATTTATTTTGTATTCACTAAATTAATTCCCAATTAATTTGTGAATATTTCAATCATGCCATTGAATATTATGTGACTCATATTCACAACCCAAACTAGTTAGTAAATTACATTTCCAATTAATTAATAAATGTGAATCTAATCCACATTATTAATCAACAAATGCTATTCACATAAATTCTCTCTCTTATATATGTATATTATAAATCATATTTATAATACACATATATCATGGATAGTGTTATCCACATTCTCTTAATCCTTGATAATTAAATCCCGTTTAATTATCTTAGATAATCATTTTCACAATATGAATTATATTCATATTAAGCTTGATAATTAAATCTCATTTAATCATCAAGTCCTTGCTTGGATATTTCATCAAATGAATTATTCTTGAACCCTTTCAAGAATAATGTACATTCTCCGCAGATACTTAGAGATAAGGACAGGGCGATTGTATTATTCCATGTATAGTGACTTGGATATTGAGATATTATCTCAAATCCGGATCCAATGAACCTCCCATAGATGCTTGATTAAATCAGGACCGCAAATCTAATCTTCATTGAATCTGAATCTCATTCAGACCAATGTCCAACACTTGGACTAAGATCAGATTGCTTCTCTACTGGAAGGAGTCACTAAAATCCAGACCTATTTCATCACTCCCTCGGAATGGAAGCGTCATGGATATACAATCGTTTATGATCACATCACCCTTCAGGTATTCCCAATACCTGTACATCCTGCATACTGGAAGACCCATGATCAACCCGAAGATCAAGATCATTTTTTATACTGTCTTCTTCAGAGTTTAATCATTAAGTTTCTCAATCTTGGTCATTGGGAGTTGGTATTGATCATATGCTTTCCCAAAGCATATATCATACCTTCAAATTCATGTCATGCTTCCAAAGCACGACGACCATGCATGGAATTTGATTGGTCCCAATACCTCATGAGTGAGCTCATGTCTTCCGGTTCACAAGTGAATCTGTATGATCCCTTTGAGAGATCATATTGCTCATATACCCTTATATGCACACCAGCTCGCAGGTGTATAGACCTTGGTTAGGTCATCAACCTATTGGTCTGCCAAATGTACATACTTAGATATATAGCAATACATCTGTCTCCGGTCAGAGGATGCATGCCTATGCTGTGACAGCATTCAACATAGGACTTAAGTTATCTCGATCTCGTCAGGTCAACCCATTGACCTAACTAATCTGACACCTCCGAATCACAATTCCCATGCAGAGGACCTGCATCAAGAGGTCGGTCAGATATCAACCTATGTGAGAAAGGATTGCCATCTCCTACTCAGGCTGGAGATCTCCACTTGACAATCATTTGACGGTGCTTGATGAGTCCTCTGTCTAACTCTTTAGATATTCATCCAAACACCAGCCTCTATGATTCATTTAATGAATCAACAGCTATATGATCATCAAGCTGGCCATGGTACATAACCCTAATTGTACAGAGGGACCTTATAGTGCATTCATTCATATAATTTCAGAAAGGGAGTGAAACATCAATAACTTTTATTGATAAACATAAACATTACAATAACATTTATTGTAAGAATGGTTCGCCCAGGGCTCACAAGTCTAACATTCGAAACCTCTGCCATACCATTGGACTGTGGGTGGTAAGGACTAGTAACTCTGTGCTCAAATCCGTAGTCCTTAGTTAAAGATCTCACATCTCGATTTATAATGTGGCTACCCCCATCAGATAAAAGAACTTTTGGCTTGTCGAACCTGGCAATAATATGGCCTCTCACAAACTTACAGACAGTCTTGAGTCTGCAGTTCGAATTGGGATAGCATCCACCCTCCTAGACAAATAGTGAACTGCAAACAAGATGTACTCATGTCCTTGGTTATTGAGAAAGGGACCCATAAAATCTATGCCCCATGCATCAAAAACATCACAAATAATCACCAGTTGCATGAGCATCTCATCTCTCTATCCAACTATCCTTCCCATCCTTTGACAAATTGGGCACGACCATACAAAACCAATAGCATCTCGAAATAGGGTCGACCAATACAATCCACATTTAAGTACCTTGTGAGCGGTTCTCTTCCACGAATGGTATACTCCAGCCTCAAGTGAATGACAATATGTGAGGATACTCTGGAACTCCTACTAAGGAATACACCTTCTCCAAACACAATCCGGCTCTTCGAAGAAAAGGAAAGGATCATCCCAGTGGTATCTCCTCGAATCCGTCTTCAGTCGATAAATGTTGTTCCTAGTCCAACCATGGGGAACCTTCTTGGAGACAAGATAGTTCATCATATTGGCATACCATGAGAATGAGACAATAACATAAATTAACTCATTTGGGAAGGTTTCTCTATTCCACTCATAATCAGGAGAATCCTTAAGCTCAATCTGAGAAAGGTGATTAGCCACAACATTATTTACTCCAGGTTTATCTTTTATATCCAAATCAAATTCTTGGAGGAGTAAAATCCACCTAAGAAGACGTGTCTTTGCATCCTTATTTTCCATTAAATATCGAATAGTTCCATGATTAGTGTAGATCGTCACCTTAGAGCCCAAAATATACGACATGGACTTCTCGAGGGCCCATACTACAATGAGCATTTCCTTTTTAGTCACTATGTATTTCATCTGTGTAGGGTCTAATACTTTGCTCACGTAGTGGATTGCAAATGGGATCCCATCTCACTATTGTCTTAACACAACTCCTATAGCGAAATCTAAAGCTCCAGTCATGATTTTAAAGGGGAGAGACCAGTCAGGATCTTGTAGGATAGACGAGGGACAAATCTTTCTCTTTAAGAGCTCAAAGGCCTCCAGACACCTATGATCTACAATGAAATCTATATCTTTCTCTAAGAGCAGTCAGTGGGTGGGAAATCTTCGAAAAAACTTGAATAAATATCCTATAAAATCCAATATGCCCTAAAAAAGACCTCACTGACTTCACATTGGTAGGTGGATCGAGTTTCTTGATCACCTCTACCTTGGAAGTGTCAACCTCCATTCCCCTTTTTGGAGATGACATGCCCAACACGATACCCTCCGTCACTATAAAGTGACTCTTCTCACAAGAGAGTACTAGATTCACCTCTCTACACCTCTTGAGGACTCGGTCCAAGTGCATTAAACATGTATCAAAGAAATCATAATGAAATGAGAAGTCATCCATGAATACTTCCAAGAAATCTGTCACCATCTCGGCAAGTACAACGATCATGCACCGCTGAAATGTGCCTGAGGCATTGCAGAGCCCGAATGGCATTCACTTGACCATGTAAGTGCCGAATGGACATGTGAATGTAATCTTTTCCTGGTCCTCAGGGGCTATGGCTACCTGGTTGTATCTTGAGTCCCCATCGATAAAAAAGAACTCTATCCCTGTGAGTCTCTCCAAGATTTGATCAATAAAAGGTAAGGGAAAATGGTCTTTCTCGGTTGCGGCATTCAGGCACCTGTACTCAACACAGACACGCCACGATGTGGGTACTCATTTAGTGATCTCTACTCCCTCCTAGTTGGTGACCATATGAATTCCTGACTTCTTCGGGACAACATGAAGCAGGGCCACCCACTTGGAGTCAGAAATAGGGTATATAAACCTTGCCTTGCACCATTTCTGAATCTCTTTCTTCACTACTTCCCATAGATTGAGGTTAAGTCTCCTCTGGAACTCATGGAAAGGTCTCACATTATGCTTAGTAAAAATGTGGTGCAAGCAGAGAGCGGGGTTGATCCCCATGAGATCCGACACTGTCCAGGCTATTGCTTTGCGATTCCTCTCTAAGACCTCTAACAACCAAAACTCATGTTCTAAAGTAAAGTCTGAGCTAATGATAACATGATATATCTCTTTAGGTCCCGTAAGAAAGGCATACTTGAGTGTTGGAGGTTATGATTTCAGTTCTAGCAATGTAGTATCATCAAGTAAATCAGGCTGAACTGAATCTGGTTCCGTGCTACATGAAGGTGGGCACAACAGTGTAGTACTTGCCACCAACTCAGAAGTATCTGTAGTCGGATTGCCAAAGAAACAAAGTAATTTAGCTAAAGTCACGTCCAACTCATCAACTATGTCCCATGATCATTCTGAAGGGGATGGAACTGACAGATTGAGATGGATCTCTACGTCATCACGGGAATAGATAGATGCATCTATAACACAATTAAACAACACCTGTCAAACCACATCATCCACTATGTCCTTTCCAGATGAAAGGATCTCGCTCTATCGTGAAGGAACCTGTCTCCAAATCTCAACGGTGTTAATCATTCTGCGGTCTACCTTTAAAGATGAGTACTCTGTGCTACTCTCTAAATCAGGTCGCTAACACTTGGTTTGCTTCATCTCAAGGTTCACTTCTCTGCCTGGAGAATGGAACTTCACCATTCCCATACCATAATTGAAAGCTGAGCCTGCAGTCCTGAGTAAGGATCGCCCGATAATGATATGAGATTCTCTCCAATGATTGGGGGTGTCCATGTCCAAGACTGTGAAGTCAACCTGATAGTTCTGCCCCTCAATCGAGATAACGACATTCTTCACTTCTCCCTTAGGTCTCTTCACTGAATGATCTGTGAATTGGAGTAAAGCTCTAGATTTGTCAAGTGGTCACAACTCTAATTTCTAATATAATGCTAAGGGAAGTAAGTTGATTGAATAACCGTTATCCAAGAGCGTGCATGCAAACAGATGTCTTCGATACGACTCTCCACATAGTGAGCACCCATGTCTCTCTTTTTCCTCGTAATGTCTGATTCTTGAAACAATATGTTGTGGCTACTGACAAGATGTGTGTCTTCATATTTTGGTTCTCTTTCTTTCCTACTAACCCTAGTAGGTGTACATCTCACCTTAAGGTATTTCCAAAATGTAAGATGGTTAGACACATACTCATCAAGTGACACCTTGACAGTGATATTTTCTTTACAAAACCTTGCCATATTGGGGTCATCTTTTTGAATCTTTTTGATATGCTTTCCTACCATAAGGGCATGGGGGAAAGGGATTGAAGCTAGAGAAACAAAAGATGAAGAATCTGAATCATGAACTGAAAGATCATTCTTGGCATTAACCGAAACAGAGTTCTTCATACATAAATATTTTTGGTGCAACATGGAATCAAAATCAAAACTATCTACTATAGGTTATGGAATAGAAGCTGAAGTGGTATCTGCCACAACCGTATATACAATGTCTTCCACAGACTCAGAAGTATATCCATGATGATGATGCTACATAGGTGCTCTCCTTCTCCTCTCAGCTCCCTGAGTAGAAATCCTTCAATTGTGATGACGAGCCCCGGTTAGGTACGATCATGGTCATTCCACTCCTGAGTGACACGTGATTAGCCTCATCACATGAAAGAATCTCATGTTCAAATCTAGGAGATGATGAATAGTATATCAGACCAAAGTGTTGTTGAGAACTAGATCAGTTCAGGTTATTAGGGCTAACATGAACTTAGGCTAGGACTGAGGTAGAAGGTGCAGACTACTCGTCTCACCATCAGAACAAGCGGTTGACATATACCCGTAAGTCGTGAATTTCGTTCTTGTAGGAACAGAGCTCGTCTAGTATCTGTTGTTGTATGTCCATGGGACTAGACGAAGAAAGAAGGGGATAAGATTGGGAATAAGAACGAGAAGACTGGCCCTGCTGACTAGGGTAATACCTCTGCTGCTGCTGGGGTGCTTGCTGAAATTGTGAGCCCTTCTAGTCTGCCTGATAATTACCCTATCATCCATACTTCTGGTACTGCTGCCATTGCTGCTGGTATGGTTGGGATCCAAGACTCTGCTGCGAAGGAGGTGGTGCGGAGGTAAATGCAGTGTTGTGAAAGGTCGGGGGATGCTGGTAGTTCTGTTAGTCCCCCGTACTTCCATGTCTCGCAGGGACCTGAGTATACAATACTCCATTCACCTCCCAAATTGGTGGAGGCTCCTCCTGAACTATCTCTGCTGATGGAGGGGGCTGCTGGAAAGTGTAGTCGTAGGACTAGTCTTGCTCCCACGGCTGGGGTTGCCCTGACACTAACTTCTCCTGAACATGGTGAACTCGGTACATGGGAGCAGTGAGTGCAGTCACGATGGGTATCCTTATCTTGGATACCTTCTCACTCAACTCCTCCATTTGTTTCGGAATCTTGGAGACGCTCTTATCTAATTCATTAATCCTCCTGTCAATCCTCTCTACTACTGTAAAATTGTCTGCAATAAGTCCCATGCTGAGGATCACGTCCTGAGAGAGATCAACTATAACTGACTTCCCCCCTTTAGATAAGAGTGAATTGGGGCAATATGTATAGGCCATGTTGGCCATCTGTGAATGATTGGTTTCAGCCATCTGCTCGAATACCTTCCATACGGTATCTGATCCTCGTGATGTATAGCTGCCTCCACAAGCAGCTCTCACTAAACCCTGCATCTCAAGGTTGAGACCAGTGAATAAGGACTGTACCAAGATATTGTCATCTAATCCATGACAGGGACACTTTTTCAGAATGTCCTTGAACCTTTCCCATGCATCACAGAAGGTTTCATGGGATAACTGGAAAAAGCCTGTAATGTGTGTCCTCATCATGTTAGTCCTACTCGGGGGTAGAACTTCTTCAGAAATAGGTCCTTGAATTGGGCATACGAGGTGTCTGTAACTCCCAAGTTCTTTACCTAGTAGTCAGCTTTGCCACCCAAGGCAAATGGAAGGGTTGTGAGCCCAATATAATCCTGGCTAACCCTAGGATGTCTAAGGGTAGTAAAGGCGAGCTCGAAATCCCTTAGGAATGCATATGGCTCCTCAAAATCATTCCCATCAAAGTGCGGCAACAAGTTCAGAAATTGCAACTTCAACTCAAAAATACACTTCGGGTTCGACCGGACTCAAGTAGTTCCGAATTCTGTACTGTTTGGGGTTATATGCCGCATCCATTGGTGGTCCGATCCCAACATTGAGCTATCCTAACTGAGCTTTGAGTAGTGCGTGTTGCTTCTCAGATGCAACTAATCTGGACAGTGCCATTCTCATCGGGTCTTTGGGATGTTCTTCTTCCTCTTCTTTCTTTTTTGGAGGCATTTTACTTGAATCTTATTTAGGGCATGAATAAGCAATGTGGTTCTGATTAGAAGAGGATTTAGAAATGAAGATATTCTCATTGAGGAAAATGTCTTCCTCGGTGAGGTGGGAGGAGAGAAAGGAAATGGTTTGAGAGTAACCATCCCGAGAGTGTGTGATCCTGGGCTCAAGAGGGTCATGAGTCCAGGTTGGCCCAAGTTACGCGTAGACCTTTGAAGACGTACTTCTTGGTGGGTTCAACGAGAGATTCGCGAAGTATGAATAAGTGTCCCCCCAATTAGTCATCTTCAATGTCAAAATA
Source organism: Ottelia alismoides (assembly GCA_037367405.1). Lineage (NCBI taxonomy): Eukaryota > Viridiplantae > Streptophyta > Magnoliopsida > Alismatales > Hydrocharitaceae > Ottelia > Ottelia alismoides. The sequence goes on from JAZKJV010000928.1 coordinate 879,591, forward strand.
ATTTATTAGAAGACGATATTTAATGAGGTTCTAGTTCTATGGTGCACGTAAATGTGCGGAGTAAACTCACACACTCAAACACAATTCAAACCCTCAATTTCACCAACTCAATGCGTGATGGCTGTAAAGGTTTAGCCAAGTTATCTAGTCAATTTTAGTTGGTGATAAATGAAATCTTTGAAAGATTAACGAGCTATTAGGTGCTCGTATTTCCCTACAGACTGGTCCGGTTCTTATGACTAGTTGGACCTACTTTCAAGCAGTATAGGAGTAAATATAGACCGTATAAATATGGCTACCCGTTCCTTGAGGACAAAGCCTTTTAAGGCATCTTCTAAACATACCACCCTGCTATGGAAATCAGGACCATTTACTGGCTATTCGTAGATACTCACTGAGAAGTAGCTAATCACCTAAAAAAAGAACCAGTAGTTTGTAAGAAAATCTTGGTATGGCTCTATCCTAGGGTTGTCTCTCTCTTACTTGCAAGTAAATAAAAACAATGAGGGATTTATGTACCCGTGAACAAGGTTCTTTTTTATTCCAATTTTTAATCGACCTGCTCAATCCAATCTCAATTTTAGAGTTAGATTGTCACTTGAAATTTAATCTGAACACACAAACACGTCTACCATTCAATCCTAATTTCCTTTGAAATCCTAAGTTATGAAACAAGAGAGGAATCAGAAATCAGAATGCAAACATGAAACAATGATGCATGCTCAGAAGAAGGTATACTTACATTGACACCCAACACTCTTCATGCATTATGAAAAATTGAATTTTAAAATTTACAATAAATGCTTATAGATCGAGAAAACCACACCTAAACAATATACTATTAGTGGGGAAGAATTGAGCTAATTTGAGCTTTGTAGTATGTGTCTATGTGCGTCTCATTATGAATCTTATCAAATATGTGAATCTTCTAAGATATGTGTAAACTAAATTACGATGGATATAAACAAATTTGATGTTACACTATCGTGTGCCTATCCTTAATTTCGCCACTCAAGTCGAGCCCCACTCTCACCGAAGAGTAAAACATGTCTCGGCGCACCACAAAATAATGTCCAAGTCTTTTTTTACACGCGCGCAAGCTCTGAAACTAGAGTCGCTATAAATGAGCAAATTACCTAAATTATTAAAACACAATAATTACAAAAATTTATAAAAATGCTCTAAAAAATAAATTAAATGTCCCACCTCTTCAGCAGTCGGCACGCATCACGTCCTTTGACCTTCGATGCACTCCAAGTACATCGGGCCCTCGCAGGGAAAAGAAATTTATATTAGAGAGATCAACAAGAAAATATATACAAAATAAGCAGAAAAATAATTGAGGAAAAGTGAATTAATTACAAAGTGGCTCTAGGGTCAGACTACTTGAGTGAGAGAAAACCTAAATCAAATTTTCTAAATTAAACCCTATGTTGTTTGTCTCCTCGGCAACGGAACCATCTGACAGATCAGCTAAATATATGATATAATTTGTGCTCGTTGTAATATGAGTACTCAGTGAATCATGCAGAACCGATGGAACGTCTTTGTGAAGAGGACACTGCTTTTAATTTATATCCCGGGCATGTCCGAAGTCGAACACAAGGAGGCAAAGGAATAACTTTGGGTTAATTTAGAAAAATTAGGTCTAGGTTTCCAATGTGGATTTTTTTTGTATTTTTTATGTAAAAATAATTGCGAATGTAAAATACATGCAAATTAAGTTAATAAGAAATCACACAACTTAGCTAATTAATTTTAATGTGAAATTAGTCTAATTTAGCAAAATTATATTTTTCATAGAAACCTAATTTAGTTATGAATGCATAACATTTTTTTGGAATTTTACGGGTTAAAATGTAATAATGAATAATGCATACTTTTTATGGGTTTTTACGCATTTTTTTCACATAAATAGAATGCAAAAATTATGAAAATTTTGCTGGAATTAAAACATGATGAAATGAGGCTACACAATTCTTTTTAGAATTTTTGAAGTTTTTTATGAATTTTTTAATGAAAAAGAGTGACACCAAGTATTTAATTCCTAACAAATCCATAATGTCAATTTATTCGGAGAGAGAATTATCATAAAAAGATATTTAAATAAGAAATCCAGTAGAGATGGAATTTCGCAAAAATAATGTATGGATTTAATTAAAAATGATTTACGAGAATCACTCTACGATTTATTTAAGGTACATAACAACTCCCATTAAGATGAGATTTGGAAGTAATTAAGTCATGTTCCAAGACATCATTACTGATTTTTTAAGAATTTTTAGAGCAACCATAAGTTAGATATGCATTTAAGAGCTCAAGTTGGGTAAAATATGCAATAATTCATTTAAACAATTTTTATTAATTACCCAAAACTCACAAAAATATAAATAAATAACCAAAATGATAGAAAATTAGTTTCTCAACATAATGACATTTTTCATTGAAATAAATAATGCAATAAAGATGTCCAAATTAATAAGCAAATACAAGGATATCCGTGCAATACATAAATGAACTTCAACAACACAAAACATGTACATTGACCTTTTTGCAATAATAGAAAACTAATAAAATAAAAACACATTTTTTACAAAATATTGGAAAAAACCTTATTCTTCATCTTCTTTGTTTGTTCCGGGAAGTACAGGGACGAAGGGCGGCAACGTTCAGGCGGAGGCGAGCTTGCAACTGTAGGTGGTCGACGACAACATGGTTGGCACGATGGCAGGTTGAGGACGGCTGGGCGGCGTGGTTGTGTGGGCTGGAGAAGATGGCAGTTGGAGTAGGCTACAACAGGTGGAGTCGGAGGCTGCGGCTGGGGACCTGGAGGCGTAGGGTGGGGGCGGGGACGGCCACCGGCGGTTGTGGTCGCGCAGGAGGCTGCAGCTTGGAGGGTTGCAGTTGGCGGGCCATGGTGGCAGTGGTCGGAGCAGGGGGTGCGACAACGAGCTACTGCACCAGCTGTTTTTTTTATTTTTTATTGATTTTTTTGAGTTTTTTTACTGTTGTGTTGTGATTTTTTAATTATTTTTTGTTTTCTTAAATAGGGAATGCAAATAATAAAAAAATGGTGTGGTAACGGTAGTAATATGATGAAGTAGAACAAGTGAAGGAGTAGGGGTGGTGAATGTGATGCGATAAAATATTGCAAAAATATAAACGATGCTGAACGATAAAAAGAGAAATTACCTACAATGGAAGTGGTCGCCTATGTGATGAATCTGTTATTCATCACTCTAAAAGTTGAAAATAGAGCTTTGATCCCAAGTAATTAGCTGCATATCTCCACTTATATTGCATAATTAGCATTCATGCATGTGTAAATAATATGTGCATTCTAGCATTCATATGCGTATTAAATAAGGAGCCAAATTCACATGTAAATATTCACATGTACATTAGTCAAATTCACCTATTTGTATCTATTTTATATTGTACATATTTACCAAAATACCCTTTATTTTATCTTTTTATTTTCTTAATTATTAAACATAAAAAATATATTAAGTTGTAAATATTCCTTTCATTTTTTCTTTAACATTATTTTGATTTTTCTTTTTTAAAAATAACAAAAAATGTAAAATATAAAAATATGATATTTTATACCGTACAAGATACCATCCAAAAATACACTTTGTATGTATGGCTTATTTTGATTTTCAATCCTTCATGGAAGTTGTAGATCTCTTCGAGACGAGCAAATTTTATGTTGACTACTTTTTGATTTGACCTCTTTTGTTATTAACTTTTTTTATTTTTATTTACATTTAATTTATGAATTTTCTAGGAGCGAAAACTGCCACAAAAACAACATATCGTCTGGTATATACTCTATCGCTTGGAATCATGGAAAGCTACTGGAATGAAGTAGTGGTGGCACTTGTTTCTTGTCCATGTGGTTTATGCAAAGAATGTGAATGTCATATGCAAATATAGCAACACGAAAAAAAATCCATGTTTTTCTGTAGCTTGTGCGATCTCGTGGAGCCGTCACGTGTCACCCTATTTATTTATTTATTTCTTATTTCTTATTTTTTATTTTTTATTTTTTATTTTTTTATTTTTATTTATTATTAACTATTTTTTGTATTGATTTATTGATTTATTTATTTTTTCCTTTATTATTTTTAGTAGCCTACCTATTTAAATAATTTGTTTTTTCTCCCCCTTTTATTTCTTCTCCCTTTACTTATTCCCCACTCCAAGTCACCAACTCCCCATTCTCCCCACTTTCTCCACCTCTTTTCTAACTTCTCCTCCTCCTTTTTATTCTCATCTCCTCCTTCATTCGTCTTTATCTGACATTCTACGAGGGAGAGAGGTTCTAGCCTCGTTGAAGCTACGAGGTTACAACTCCTTCGACGTCGAGCGACGATGAGCACAAGGTGAGATCTGGTGGTCCGCACCACCGTCACGAGTTTCTTCGAAGCTCATCCAACTTCTCTACTCTGATTCCATCCGGAGCTGATGGAAGCGACAACTCAGATCTTACGTAGCTCCCCACTCTCCATGCGACTACACAGGTAAATCTTCTATCTTCATCTTTTCATTTTATTTTATCTAATATATCTTTTTTTCCTTGTTGATTCATATCACAATCATCACAATCACCACATTCATCATTCACCATCATTATTTTATTTCATTTTTTAGATCATCACAATCAATACCATCACCACATCTCCACATTTCCATCATTTCATTATTATCTATTTGAGGAAAAATATAAGAAAATAAAAAAACAAAAAATTGTAGTCTCAAAATAGTACAAAGGAGGTAGAAGAAGTATGGGGTACTTTCCCAACAGTATAGACAATCATATACCGATAGTCCTCATAAGGACTAGTTATAGGATTTGCCTGCAAAACAACCATAAAATTGAAAAGATAAGAAATAGCCAAACTTTTACCATTTCACATGGGTTGAGTTGGCGAATCCACAACTTGTTTGGTGTTTGTTTGATTTAGATTATTGTCAAAGATCAAGTCCCGCACACTTGTGCAAATTTTACCTTTCATTTTCTCTTCTTTTATTCTTACTTGACCCTCACTCACTTGGAGTCGTTCTATTGTTCTGCAGTTTTTTTATTTCTTGTTGACCTTTGTATCATTCATCCATTCTAGATCTTCCTTTTGACCTCTATATGTTGACTCATTGATGGCTTAGTCAGGACTTTTCTAACACCAACATCGATTCCATGCGGTCGACCACTCCAATAATTCCAAGGTAATTTCCGAGATCACAGTTTGGACTCTGCAAACCGCCCTCCAGACTCTCCACTTTCCTCAATAAACTAGGATCGCTCTTGCCTCCATATAACCAATCCAATAGCAGCTCACCGATCAAGCATTTGCCCAGGTCACCTTTTCAGGATATGCTGAATGATCTATGGAGAAGGAGAGACAACCAAGAGGAGGAGGAGAAGAAGAGGAAGACAAAGAAGATGGAGCAAGTGGAGGCAGAAAAATGAGAAAAAGGAGGGCGACCCAAGTCGACTCTGAAGGAGACTTACAACCACGGTTCCAGACAGATGACATAATGGGTCTAGATCCCTGTTGTCCATACCTATTTTGAGTTGAAAACTCAACTTTTGGCTCTGCTCCCACCTTCCACGAGTATGCAAATGAAGTATGATACATCCATCTCCAATAGTTTGGGCCCATCATTGGAATTGACTAATCCATGATTTAACATCTTTATTCTTTTATTTTAGCTAAAACCCTTGGTTACATGTATATATTCATTAATTCTTATTATTTATCATTCTTCATTGATTTGTTAATAATGTATATCTATCATATTTCTAACCAAAATAAAAGAATAAAGAAGAAAAGAAATAGGAAATAAACAAATATGTATTTATGAAATAAATGCAGACTAACCTTAACCTCCAGAGAATGTCAAGAATTGACCTGATCGATAAGGAATAAGGTAGGGGGAGATAGGGTCCATAACTTTAAAAATCAAGAAAACCAAATTTCACTTATGCATAATCATCATATTTCACCTTGTACATATTTCACCTATTTTATTCATTAATGAAATAATCTTAAATAAAAATATTTCCTTCTTGAAGTTGAGTATAATAATGTGTACTAATTTACAAAAATATCAGAAAAATTATTTAACCAATAAATAATTAACTACAACGAACCTAAAAAGACTAAAAGTCTAACCCCACATGTTCATAACTACTTATAGAAAAATCCAAATTGACCAAACTCACTTTTAAACATCATTTTGTAACAATACTATTTATTAAAAGTACCAAAAAATCGTGCAATAAATCGTGTGAGTTTTGGCATTTGGACCCCTTTGTATATACGTACACTATGTAAATAAAACATCTTTATTTCTATTTATTTATTTGTAATTCTAATTAACTTAATTTTTTCTGAAATATTAATAGAAATTATTAAAAAGATATAAAAATAAACTTATAAATAAATGTGAATAAATATCAAGAGATCTCAAAGTCTAAAAGTCGTAAAGACTAACTTCTAAATCTCATAACTCAACCGTATGAACTCCAATTTGGGTGTACTAACTTCTAAAGTTCATTTTGTAAAATTATCTATCAAGTAAGCATGGTTTCATTAAAATCAGAGTTAATATGCAAAAAGTAGGTTTTGAGACCCTATTGGTATACATGTATATATGTATATATTGTATATTTTTTTATTTATATACTTTATTATTTATTTATGCACATATTGTATTTTTAAATGTATTTTATATATTTATTTTATTTATATCAATATATATAAATAATAAAATCAGAAAAATAATCCAAAATAAAGTAAAGTATTTATTGTATATGTAGTTTATATCGACGAATAAAGGTTTTTATTTATTTTAACATATTTATTTAATTTAATAAAAAACACCATAAAATTATTTATTTTAACCATTTTCTAATTTAAAATTATTTCTAATTTATTTTTTATTCTATATTTAATTTTCTGTTACATCTTTTCCTTATTTTATTTTTCCCCTTAACACAAATAATCTGCTTAATCGAGCCAATTTTCCCTAATCTCTAGATCGAGTGTTTTATCCTATTGACTTGAAATTTTCCCCAAATTGAAATAAATAACCCTCATTTTTACCTAATAAAATTTCAATTTTTTCTGCCTCGTTTTGCATGCTGAAATTTCGTTTGAAAATTGGCGTTTCTCACTCTTTAGATAACCTCAGAGCTTCTTCATCTTTCCATCTTTGGCTTCTTATTCATCTTTTAGGGAGCTCTATTGGATCCGGAGTGACAACATATTGATTGTGCAGTGAGGAGGAGACATTGGAGCCTGTTCGTGCTCCACCTTCGGCAAGCCTTCGAGGTCATGACCGAGGATCTTGATATTCATTCATCAGGTAATTTAGTTTCTGTTATTTTTTATTTTTCTGTTGTTCGATTTTTAGATCCGTAGCAGTAGGTTTTCAACTCTGATTTCTTCCAGTTTTTTGTCGAAATTAACCTCCGTTCATCTAGCTCACATCTAGATCTTCACATTGTTGTTATACCTCACTAAATCTTCCAACTTCCATCACGATTGGTGATCGAAGCTTTGCTCTATTCTTCACTACCATAAAAATTATCCCATTCACCCTCTTTTGATTTGATTTGGGATCGAGCCTTTGTGCTCAAGTTAGTTGAACCATCGTAGCTGCATCTTTTGGAAATTCTAACATCAATGATCAACGTCTATTGAGAAGGAATGAACATATGAAAATTGACTCGATCTGGACCTGGTCTGTCCATTATTGAATCATAGTAGCATAAATGAGTCGAAGTTACACTATTCTGGAGCATCGCCTAGAGTTTGAGTAGAGTAGAAGATATCGGAACCTCCAGGAGATCGAGTTGCAACACATGCATCAAGTATAAGAATTGCACGCATACAATCCATTCACGAGAAGTAGGTCTGATTCAATCAAGAGCATCACCTTCTGCAGATTTGAATATGTAGATCGAGGAAAATCAGAAGGATCACATCAATATCAAGTACCTAAAGGTCCAAAATCATCATCTAGAGCTTTTGGGAAAGAACAAGCTCACCATCGTCGCTTGGAGTGGCACTAACCGAGATTGAGACCACTGCCTCCTGCATCTAATTGTCGAGCAGCATTGAGATCAAAGCATATGCAAATCTTCAGACCACCCCTTAAATTGAGAAGCTCCTCCGATGAGATCTGATCGCCAATGCCATGCCTGCAATGAAATTGGAGAAGATCACTTCAATCCCCAGATTAATCCACTACAGTAGGATCCTCTTGCATCAAACGGTTCAAAACCCACCACGTGTTGATTCCACATCAACCGTGCCCATCCGCTTAAAGCAGACTTACGCATATCACGTGCGCCTAATAATAATCCCCTTAGTTATTATTGTAAAAGTAAAAAAATAAATTCCAGCTACTTTCATGTGATGCACATGTGACTTTTATCAAAGTTGCACATTATCTCTTATTTTATTACTCTATTATCATGTTCTCATAACATTGTAGAAATTATGATTCAGTCCTTTTATTTCAGCATTTAATTTTCGTGTCCATTTTGCATGAAATAAATATCATTTGTGCTCTATCTATAAAAATTAAATTAAGATATTCTGAGAGTGACACCGATCTTTTGGATTATGAAATCGAGTCTTCTGATTTATATGCTAAGTCAGAGTCTATTTCTTCTCTCCTCGACGACACTCGTGAGGATGAGTCGATCTTTGAAATCGATATCTAATGATTTCTTTAATTTATCTGCATTAAATGCATCGGATATCAGTTTTCCGAGTGAGTCTCCTGATCTTGACTTTCCATACCTTTTTGAGATGGCGATTGGCATGGAGGATCCCATGACTAATTGTTCTTTCTTCATGTCCGATTTTCTCAGCTCCGTCCTTTCACTCCATTTTGATCTTGAGACGGTGATTTCTTTTGTGATGCCAATACATGATTTTATTTTCTCCTCTTATTACCCGATAGTAGAAATCTACCTGATTGCTTATTTAGGTGTCATCGTTTTCACTGTTGACCTCATTGTTGTTCTCACACTAATACTACAACGACACTACGACATTCACATTATATATGTCGTCCTGGACCTCGATACTACATTGTCCTAGCCTTTGCGCCCAGCTAGGGGTATAAACTCTAGCACTTTTTGAGAGGTAGCTCAATATTTTCTACTTTTCATATACGTGTTTCACTTTGATTTGTTCCTTATTTCTTCCGTTTTTTGTTTTCACCCCAGATCCCATTTAGGGTTGTTTCCAATATACTTAGGATTTACTTTATCCTAAGTATAGGGGGTGTAGACACCGAGTTTTTCATTTTCATTCCATTTCATTACTCTTGTTGTTGCATCTACTTAGGGATCTTTTAGACTAAGTATAGGGGAGCAATGGAATTCCTTTGGTCTTGTTTATCTTCGTCTTAGTTTCTTCTATTCTCTATTCTTGTTCCTCAACTATTGTATTCTTTTATATACTTAGGAATCTTCCACCCTAAGTATAGGGGAGACAGGTCGAGTCGCTGATTTCGTGTAAAATCTCTTCCTCGGTTTTCTCCTTTTATACAGTCTTCTATACTTATTATTATTTGATCCTAAGTATAGGGGGGTCATCGATTTTTATTCATTTATTTTTTGTTCTTTAAGTCATTATATCATAGTATTCTTTTCACTTTTTAATACTTAACACAAGTTATGTATTCCTTTGTCTCTTTTTTATCACGATGAGGACATAGTTCGAGCCAAGTATAGCAGGATGTCGTATCTGTTGTATAAATACTTCACCCATAACTCGTACTTTTGCTCAATAATACAACAATTATTTATAAAAATTGGAATACAAATATTTTGAAACATGATTTGTAAAATATTTATAAAAATACTTGTAAAATCTTTTTAAAAAGATTTATAAAATATTTTAAAAAAATTTAGTAAAATTGTTTGTAATTTTTTTGTAAAATACTTTGTAAATTATTTGTAAAAACCTTTTGTAAAATTATTTTTGTACAATTTTTTGTAAAACATTTGCAAAATTATTTTATTTGTAAAATATTTGTAAATTATTTTTTGTATCAAATTTATCTACAGTGTACAAATGTTTGTAAAATGTTTGAACATAAAATGTTCGCAAAAGCCGTTTTCAAAAATTATTTGTAAAATGATTTGTAAAATTAGTTTTGTAAATCTCTTGAAAAACTATTTAAATATTTTTGTAAAATTGTTTGTATAATTATTTGTAAAATGTTTTGAGAATTTTTGTAAACTTTTGTAAAATGGTTTTTAAAATTTTTGTAAAATATTTTGTCACATGGGATACAAATTATGGGTATAAAAATTATTTTCTAAACTTGTAAAATCCATGTGTGAATAAATATCGTAATTATTTGTAATTATTTGTAAATTAATTCTTTTGTAAATAAAATTCTTGTATAATTTTTTTATATAAAATCTTTTAATAAAATTTGTAGATGAAACTCTTTGTGAAATTTTATATAAAACTTGTAAATATTTTCTTTGTAAAATAATGTATAAAATGTGTATAATCTTATATATAGTTTATGAAAAAATCTTTGTAAAATGTGTATAAATTCTTATAAATATGTATAATTCTCTATTAAAAATGCCATAAAAGTGAAAAAAATAAAATCCATAAAAATTTGCATAATTCTTTGAAAAACTTTTCAAAAAGATGTTGGCTATACTAAACACAGACCATTCTCTTCTCTACCCCCTATCCTTGAGCATGTTGCACTTGAACCTAGAAGGGAGTATCTTGCTACTCGAGGAAAGAGTAGCTAGACTGGGGACTTAAAGTTACTAGTTAGAGGAGGTTGTTTCTTTTGTCATTTCTGAGGTGAGAAGCTATATTTCACTTACATTGTACAAGTAAAGATTCATAGTCATAAGAGTTTGTGTATGTAGACTTGTTCTGACCTGACTGTTGGGACGACCTGAATAGGAGACTAGTGGAACTTAGAGTTTGTTAGGTCTTAACTCCATTTCCCAATAAGGTTCCGCCAAACTAATAATCCAAAGGTATGATTGAGCTCCATACTTCAATTTTATGAAGATAAGATTAATAATCAATATTGTTCTAAGTTCTTTCTTTTTTCTTTTCTTATTTTTCTTTTACTTCTTCTTTGAATAAGTGTTTACAAAGGGACTAGCAAAGGTAAAGTATACGTGAATGATGAATCTATGATTCAACATTTTTATTCTTTTATTTTATCTAAAATCTTTGGTAAAATACTTGCATATATTCATTAATTCTTATTATTTATCATTCCTCATTTATTTGTTAATAGTGTATATTTCTCATCTTTTTAACCAAAATAAAAGAATAAATAAGAAAAGAAAAGAAACGAAATAAAGAAGGATGTATTTATCGAATAAATGCAGACTGACCCGGACCTCGAGAGAAGTTCAACATTTGATCCGGTCGACAAGGAATAAGATGGGGGAGATAGGGTCTATGACTTATAAAGATCAAGAAAACCAAATTTTACTTGTACATATTCATCATTTTTCACTTTGTACATATTTTCACCCATTTTATTAATTAATAAAACAATCATAAATAAAATATTTCCTTCATGAAAGTTGTGTGTAATAATGTATACTAATTTATAAAAATATCATAAAAAATATTTAATCAATAAATAAATAATTACAATGAACCTAAAATGCCTAAAAGTCCAACTAATCAAATTCAAAACTATTTACAAAAAACTTAAAATTGACCAAACTCTCTTTTAAACTTCGTTTTGTAACAATAATATTTATTAAAATTACCAAAAACTCATGGAATAAATCATGTGAGTTTTGACATTTGGACCCCTTTGTATATATGTACACTACGTATATACAACTTTTTATTTTCTATTTATTTATTTGTAACTCTAACTAACTTAATTCCTTTATAAAATGTTCATAAAAATCACTTAAAATAAAAAATATAACTTAAAAATAAATATGAATAGATACCAATAAATCTCAAAATCGTAAAGCCTAACTTCAGAACATCAGAACTTAGCCGAATGAAGTCGATTTCCATCCATAAGTTCTGATGTTCTGAAGTTATATTTATGCAAATATTATATTTTCTTATTTATTTATGCAAATATTATATTTTTAAATGTTTTGTATATATTATTTAATTTATATAGAAATAAAAATACTAAAATAAGAAAATAATAAAAAAATATAGTATTTATTGTATAAGTATTTTATACCTATGAATAAAGGTTTTTATTTATTTATCCTATTTATTTAATTTATTAAAAATCACCATAAAGTTACTTAATTAACATTATTTATTTTAATTATTTTCTAATTTAAAATCATTTCCTAATTGATTTTATTTATTCTTTATTTAATATGTCAGTTCTTCTTTTCCTTATTTTGTCTTTTCCCCTCAACCAAATAATATTCTCAACTGACCCAATTTCTCCCAATTCTCTAGACCGGGTGTTTGATCCCATTGACTTGAATTTTTTGCCAAGTTGAAGATAAACTAACCATTATTTTCCCCAATAAAATTTTATGTAATCTGCCTCTTTTTGTGCGTCAAAATTTCATTTGAAAATTAAAGTTTCTTGCCCTTTAAATAACCTTAGTGCTTCTTCCTCTTCCCATCTTTGGCTTCTTCTTCATCTTTCAGGGAGCTCCATTAGATCCAGAGTGATAGCAGATCAATTGTGCAGCGACGAGGAGAAGATAGAGCCTCTGATTTTGTGATCATTTCCATGTTCTGCCTCTTGCGATCATAACCTCTACCGCCGCCACGCCATCGAGGTCATGACCTGAGGATCTCGATCCTCATCTTAGGCACACCATCCATCATGAAATTTTGATTTTGTTATTTTTTGTTTCTCTATTGTTTGATTTTATATCCATCACAGTAGGTTTCCACCTCTGATTTCTTCCTGGTTTTCATCGAGATTCATCTTCGTAGATCTTCATGTCAATGTTCTATCTCATGAAATCTTCCAACTCCGATCATGATCGGTGATCGGAGCTTTGCTCCGTTCCTTCACTGCCACAAGGAGCATCCCATTCACCCTTTTTTGTTTGATTTGGGACCAAGCCTTTCTGCTCAAGTATGGTGAACCATTGCAGGTACATATTCTGGGAATTATAACATCAATGATCAATGTCTATCGAGGAGGAATGAACAGATGGAAATGGACTCGAGCTGCACCTGATCTGTCCATTATCAAGTCATAGCAGTAGAACTGAGTCGAAGCCACATTGATCTGGAGTATCTCCTGGAGGTTGCGTGATGAATTTCATATTCATCACTCTAAAAATGATGAATTAATCTCAAATCCCTAAAATTCATTGGCCTTTCTTCAGTTATTCTGCATAATTAGCATTCATGCATGTTTTGATAAGATCACATTTTATAACTCAATCGAATGATCTCCGATTTAGGTGTACTCGCTTTTAGAGTTTGTTTTGTAAAATTATCTATCCAATAAGAGCAGTTTCACTAAAATCAGAGTTAATATGCAAAAATTAGGTTTTGGAACCCTATTGGTATACTTATATATATGTATATATTGTATATATTTGTATTTATTTATTTTCTTATTTATCGGTATGCATATTGTATTTTTAAATGTTTTGTATGTATTTATTTTATTTATATAAAAAAATAAAAATAATAAAATCAGATAATAATAAAAATGGTATTTATTGTATATGTATTTTATACCTATGAATAAATGTTTTTATTTATTTTAAACTATTTATTTAATTTATTAAAAATCACCATAAAATTATTTAATTAACATTATTTATTTTAATTATTTTCTAATTTAAAATCATTTACTAATTTATTTTATTTATTCTATATTTAATATGTTAGTAGCTCAGCTTTTCCTTATTTTGTCTTTTTCCCCTCAGCCAAATAATCTTCTCAACCGAGCCAATTTCTCCCAATTCTCAGATCGGGTGTTTGATCCCATTGACTTTAAATTTTTGCACAGTTATAGATGAAATAACCCTCATTTTCCCCAATAAATTTTTAAGTTTTTTGCCTCTTTTTATGTGTCAAAATTTCATTTGAAAATTAGAGTTTCTCACCCTTTGAATAACCTTAGAGCTTCTTCCTCTTCCCATCTTTGGCTTCTTCTTCATCTTTCAGGGAGCTCCTTTAGATCCAAAGTGATAAAAGATCAATTGTGCAGCGAGGAGGAGATGATAGAGCCTCTGATTCGGTGATCATTTCCAAGCTCTGCCTCTGGCGATCATAACCTCTAGCACCGCCGCACCATCGAGGTCATGACCTGAGGATCTTGATCCTCATCCTAGGTACACCATCTATCATGAAATTTTGATTCTGTTATTTTTTGTTTCTCTATTGTTCGATTTTATATCCGTCGCAGTAGGTTTGCACCTATGATTTCTTCCTGGTTTTCATCGAGATTCATCTCGGTAGATCTCCATGTCGATGTTCTATCTCATTAAATATTCCAACTCTGATCATGAACAGTGATCGGAGCTTTGCTCCGTTCCTTCACTGCCACAAGGAGTATCCCATTCACCCTTTTTTTGATTTGGGAACAAGCCTTTCTGCTCAAGTATGGTGAACCATTGCAGGTGCATCTTTTGGGAATTATAGCATCAACGATCAACATCTATCGAGGAGGAATGAACAGATAGAAATCGACTCGAGCTGCACCTGATCTGTCCATTATCAAATCATAACAACAGAACTGAGTCGAACCACATTGATCTGGAGTATCTCCTGAAGGTTGCATGATGAATCTCAGATTCATCACTCTAAAAATGATGAATTAAGCTCAAATCCCTAAAATTCATTGGCATTTCTTCAGTTATTCTGCATAACTAGCATTCATGCTTGTTTTGATAAGAAGAATAGCATTTTATCACTCATAGTTGCACAAAATAAGAAGCCAAAATTAGCCACAACAACCTGTAAAATAGCCTAACTTCCTTGATTTTTTACTAATTCATGCTAACTTCAATTGACCTAAAAGTAATTGTGTACATATTACTAACAAGAATAAATGAAAATATAAAAAAATCACTAGCCCAAATAAGTGGACCAAAAACCCAAACCTTAGTTCTAGGATTTCCGGACTAAAACCTTGATATCTTCCTCATCCAATGTTCAATTTGATACTACTCACTTTTGAACTAATGCACATTCAAATACCTTCAAAACAGGACCAAGTTCAACTGAATCAGAGCTCATATGTGAAAGTTGGGTTTTGGGCCTCTTTTGTACATTTTGTATTTTAGCAGTTTTTGACCTATTATTTTATGTACATAATTTACTCATTTTATTTTATTTACTTCTCATTTGCCTTATTTGATAAAAGTTTTATTAAAATGCATAAAAATCCAAATCCAAAATGAGCTTAAAATTAAAAAAACCAACTGAGTCCGAGTGTTCGCTAACCGTTTGTACATAAGTTATCTTTTTCATATTTTATTTTATTTCTTCTTCTTATCAACTAATAAAATCCAAAAAAATATACAAAAAATTAGAAAACCCTAAAATCAAGGTATTCTATGTACATGATATACCCAAAAAATATCACTTTGCACAAATGATCGATTTTGGTTTTGGTCTCTTAATGAAAGTTGTAGATCTCATTGAGAAAACAACTTTTGTGAAGAAAAGTTTTCGATCCAAGGTCATTTGCTATTTATTACCGATTTTTATTTGTATTTATTTTTTGATTTTCGTGGGGTTGCCACATGGCGGCTTAAGGAGCTGCCACGTGTCACCCATTTTTTTGCCTTATTTATTTTTTTAATTAATAAAAAATAAAAAAAGAGAAAATAAATAAAAAAATTCGTACGTGCAGAGCACGTGCCTCCTGTGTGCAAATTAAGCTCAAATCCCTAAAATTCATTTTGCATTTCTTCAGTTATTCTGCATAATTAGCATTCATGCATCTTTTGATAAGAATTGCATTTTATCACTCATAAATGCATAAAATAAGAAGCCAAAAATCTCGGCCACAATGACCCGTAAAATAGCCTAACTTCCTTGATTTTTAACTAATTCATACTAACTACAATTGACCTGAAACCATCTCCATTGTGTACATATTACTAACAAGAATAAATGAAAAATACAAAAAAATCACTAGCCCAAATAAGTGGACTAAAAACACAAACCCTAGTTCTAGGATTTATGGATTAAAACCTTGATATCTTCCTCATCTAGTGTCTGATTTGATCCTAATCACCTTTGAACTAATGCACATTCAAATAGCTTCAAAACAAGACCAAGTTCAAGTGAATCAGAGCTCATACGTGAAAGTTGGGTTTTTGGCCTCTTTTGTACATTTTGTATTTCAGTAGTTTTTGACCTATTATTTTATGTACATAATTGACATATTTTATTTAATTTCCTTTTCATTTGTCCTCTTTGATAAAAGTTTTATTAAAATGCATAAAAATCCAAATCCAAAATGAGCTTGAAATCAAAGAAACTAACTGAGTCTGAGTCTTAACTTGCTATTTATACAAAAGTTATCTTTTCACATTTTATTTTATTTTTTATTCTTCTTAATTAATAAAAATATAAAAAATTAGATTAATTTATAAATATTTATATTTGATTTTATCATATTTTTTTCATATTTTTATATAGTTTTAAATGTCAAAAAAATTAGAAAACCCAAAAATCACGGTACATGGGATACCCCAAAAATATCACTTTGCACAAATTATCAACTTTGGTTTTGGTTTCTTCATGAAAGATGTAGATCTCATAGAGACAACCAACTTTCGTGAAGAAAATGTTTCGATCCAAGGTTTTTTGCTATTTATTCAAGATTTTTATTTGTATTTAATTTCAATTTTTGTGGGGCTGACACGTAGCAACTCATGGAGCTGCCACGTGTCACCCATTTTGCCTTATTTATTTTCATTTTTAATTAAGTAAAAAAAAAAGAGGACACATAAAAAAATTGCACGTGCAGAGCACGTGCCTCCCACGCACACGCCCTGCACGTGTCATCTTCCCCATTTCCTAATCTTTATGCCTTTCTCCTCCGTGAATAGCCGCGCCGCCACCCTCACGTGCCGCTTAATCACAGATCTCCCACATATCAATCTCCTCGTCAAACCTCGCCGCCGCCCCTCTCCAATCCCCTTTCGTATCCAGCCTTCTCCTCTTCCTATTAAACCATAACCGGGCATCCCTCAGACTTTATCTGCCAACTTATGCTGGAAGGAATGACCGGCCCGAGGTGACAGCTTCACATCCCGACAAGATCTGAGGGTTTATACCTCGTTGTAGAGCAACCAACCCTGTCGCGTCTGCCTAGCTCCATCATCGTGTCGTTGAGCTCACGTTCATTCCACCCCCGTACCCCCAGCATCTCATTACCATCGAAACTCTGCTCCTCCTCCTCGAATCCAACACTGTTCCACTTAGTCACCATCTACTCTGACATCCAAACCACTACCAACATCCTTGATATGCTACTTCCATCGCCCTCGACTCACCTCCTCCGCAATTCAGCTTCACCGCCGGTCAACGAGGCCTCTCCCGCACCACTCCTCTGTGCTTCGACTCCACTGGCTCCAATTCGCCTCTAGATCCTTCAAGCCTTCGAGCCACCTTCATGCGACCCACTACCTTTGCAGCAAGCCTAGATATCGCATGGAATTCCTTCATCGACAAATCTCTTCCATGCCAGCAACACAAGCCAGGAGGCCTCACCACCACATCATCTTCTTCGACCTTCGGTCGACTCCTTGCCTCCACTCTGGTGGTCGGAGCCACTGCTATTCTGCACCATTCCGCTGGGCCCGCGACCCGAGTCCCCTGCCACGTGCGTCGCACATGAGTTGGGGGAATGCGTGGAAAGAAGGCCCCCTCACATTATAGGAACGTGCGTGGAGGGCTAATTACATTGAAGCCCCTGACAGTTCCCTGAATTGCTGAGATCCCCATCATTGCAAAGTCACGCGCATTGCACGTGACTGATTGGAAATATTGCACAAAGCCCCTGGAGGACCCTAAAATTACAATCTGCCCGTTGCCGCTCAAGGGTCACGTGCCTGGCACGTGACCGCTTGAGATTTTTGCAAAAATACCCCTAGGGGTATACGTATTTACACTTCAGTCCCTCTATGCATATTTTATTTTATTTATTGCAATTGTTATTATACCCCTGTGTTCCCCTCTTATTTTAAACTGATTTATTACATTATTTTATTTATAAAAAATTTACATGATGTTTTTCAACTAATTCTCTACGATTTGGTATGCGTATGATTATTTTATCCTCTGTGGTTAATTAGTAATTATTATTTTCGTGGAAAATGGCATATTTTTCTCATTCTCTGCTTGAAAATTCATAAGTAATTAACCATAGCTCTGAAAATTGTCAAAAAAATCAATAATTGTAGAAGTAGTTGTATGTCGCTTCGTGTCTAAAAAGAATTACATTTTCATGTAGGGTTTGTTCTGTAAAAACCATTTTGCATATTTCAATCTTTAATTTTTAATAATGATTAAAACTCATATTTTTAAAGTTTAGGATTTTTCTATGATCAACCACCTAGTGATAGATCTTAGATAACTTTATCCATTGAAAATAAATATTTTAATATTTATTATAATTAATTATTGAAATTCACTTTGTTTACATTCATAAATTCATAAAATATTTTGCTTGCATCCAAAAACTCCAAAAACATTTTAGTGCATTCATTTCATCATAATTAACATCTGGGTCAAGTTTTTTATTTTTCAGACATTATTTTAAAAATTTTATTTTAGTCCCTAAAATTGGATATATTCAGACAATATTTGCATACCAAATTTTTATTAAAAATATAAAAAAGACCTCCTCGAAAATTGTGCACGAACTTGATAGACAAAATTCTAGGTTATTTCTTTGCCTCCTTCAGTTCTACCTTGGGACTTGTCCAAGTAAAATAAACATAAACCCACATTTATTAAAATTGATTAATTTATTGTAATTAATTTCTTGACCGATTCCTAATTCCTGCCTACATCGAAATGACACATTAAAGCTTAATTCACGTAAATTAAAGTAGGGTTTTTGTGACTTATCATTGAGAAGCGTAGAAGATATCAGAACCTTAAGGAGATAGAATTGTAGCACATGCATTGAGCATCAGATCTACATGCATCCAATCCATTCACGAGAAGAAGATTTGATTTAATCGAGAGCATCTTCTGCAGATTTGAATATGCAGATTGAGGAACATAAAATAATGGCATCAATATCTAGTACCTAGAAGTCAGGAATGATCATATGGAGTTTTTTGGGAAAGAACAAGCTCACCACCGCTGCATAGAGAAACACTGATCGAGATCAAGACGACCACCTCTTTCATCGAAGTGTTGAGATACATCGAGATCAAAGCATATGCAAATCTTCAAAACAAACATGAATCGAGAAGCTCCTCTGATCAGATCTGATCGCCAACACCATCACTTGCAACTAGATTGGGGAAGAACACTTCAAACCCCAAGATTAATCCACTATTATAGGATTCTCTTGCATCGGACAGTTCAAAACTCGCCACGTATTGATCCCACATCAACCGTCCCCATTACTCAAAGCAAACACGTGCATATCACATGCGCCTGATATTGTTGGGTAAATTTGAATAATCCCCTCGGTTGTTATTGTATGTGAAAAACAATTCAATTCCAGTGTCTTTCACGTGATGCACACGTGACTTTTGTGAAAATGATACATTTTCTCCTATTTTATTACTCTATTATCATTTTCGCATAACTTTGTAGAAATTACAACTCAGTCCTTCTGATTCAGCATTTTATTTTCGTGCCTATTTTTCATGAAATAAATATTAATTGTGATCTAAAAATTCTATAAAAATTAGGTTAAGCTTCTATTGACGTGCTCTAAAAATTCTATAAAAATTTGTTTTCTTATTTTTAATTATTCAAAAATCACCAAAAAATAATCCTGTTTGTTTTACAAAATTTATAAAAAATTAAGAATGTTAAAAATTCCAAAAAAAATAGTGAAGGTGTGTTTTGACTTGTTTTAATTCATATCAAAAAATTGTGTGAAATTCCATTACAAAAACCAAAAAAAAATCAGAAACTACATGATACCTTAAAAAATTCATATAAAATCATTAAAAAAAATAAAAATGTGTTTATGGTCTTAATTTGAAGCTTAGTAAAAAAATACTTTTTTGTGAAAATTAATTGCCATTATTTTGGATATTCTTTCATTTTTAAAAAACCCAAAAACATTTGCTTGATTTTCTGATTGCTTTTTTCTCCCATTTTTCACTGTTTTATAACTCCTAAAAAACTAAAAATATCAGGAAAATACAAAAAATATAAAAAACATAAAAATATTTTAATTTGATTTTTATGGACATCTTTACCATATTTGAAAATCTGAAAAGAGAGCTTGTGTGTTTTTATTACATTCCTTTTACTTTCGTTATTCGAATATTAAAAACAATAAAAATTTAAAAACTAAAAATAATTAAAATTTTGAAAATCATAAAACATAAAAAATATAAAAATTAAAACCTCATAAAAATAAAAAAGATAAAAGTTCCTACAAACCAATAGTATTTTACTTTGAGTTTCCTTTTTCTTTTCATTTATTTTTGTCTTTAAATTGAATAATATTCGTTTAATAAAAGTTGCAGATGAGTCGAAAATCGATACGGTTAAGATGGAATGAATATGCATTGTTATTGTTCTCAACCAATCGATTCGGTCAACGAGTAAAACACCTTTAAATAAAATCAATCAATGACAAGAAAGCGGTCTTCGCTATTTAATTTACCTGGTATAGCGACCAGGGTCGAATACAATGAGCACGATTCAAAAACTTAGCAGTCAAATTTTAAAGATAATTTTTTAGTGGTTTTTTATTTCTTAATTTTTTTTAATTTTCAAATAAGGAACAATATGCACAAGGGAATAAAATTACATACACCACACTCTTTTTAAAATTTTCAAATTATATAAAAAAGCTCAGAATATTACAGATTATATATTTTTGGGTTTTACAAGTTTTCAAATATTTTTGATAATTTTTGTAGAATTTTCAGATGTTTTTGTGATTTTCTAAAATTCAAATAGTGCTCAAAATACAAAACAATGCACAACCTGGAGTAATTTGCAACTTAAAAATATTTTAAGTACCCAAAAGTTTTGGAATTATTTTAATGCAAAAATATACATGAATATCTATACATAAGAACTGAAATCTCTATTTTTCGATTTTTCTAGAATTTTCTACAAGTTTTCTAAGATTTTTAGTATTTTACGATTTTTGGGTTTTACAAATAGTCAATAACCAAATTTAAACAGAAAATACAACATAGTAAAATACAACTATTCTAATTTTTTGAAACTTTTATAGAAATATTTAAATTTTCATGATTTTTTGAATTTCATGAAGAGAAAAAGATACTACTTTTTATTTTTAAATAAAACAAATGACGACAAATGCAATGCAAAAATTACTGTAGATAGATCAACCAAACAGGAGATAACACATATTTTTGCAGAATTTATTGAGCACAAATGCTATTTATTCCAATAAAAAATAAGCAACAATTAAAGTCTAGAATAAAAGGACTGGAATGCAATTTGTTCAATATTTTTGCATCAGAATATAACAAGAAAATAAATAGTGGAAGTTTTGCAAAATACCTAATGAATGCGTACATTGCACGTGACTTGCTAAAGGAGGGGATTTTATGTAATTATGAAAACTTCCAGGGGCTCAGATGTAATTTTCCCAAATTAGGTCTTTAATGGTCTTCTTTGTAATATGGAGAACTTACGGGAGCTTTTATGAAATTTTGCCAAATTTTTTTATTTTTTAAAACTAGGGTTCCGTGCTTCCTTCGTTGTTCTTTAAAGATGGGAGGGTAGCGTGCGTCACCGCAGGCTTCTCTCTCCAAGCCGGAGGCGGCTGCGGGGCGGCCCTTCGCGCGGTGGTGGCGACCACGGTGGCGAGCGACGATGGTGGTCGGAGGATGGCAGCACCGTTGGGACTGCGCACGCAGACGGGGACTGCAGCAGTGGATGATGGCACGGCGGCGCTGCGATGCTTAGGATTGCAGAACGGCGACGAGATCACGATGGTGACGCGACGGTGGTGCCTTATGTGAGGCAGCCATACAACGGAGGGGATCTTCGGTGATGCACGGAGGATACATGCGGCAGGAGGCGACGGGAGAACGGGCTCGACGACGCGGGGGCGACACATCAGGCCGATCTGCGGAGGCGCGCGCGAGTCAGGCAGAGGCACCGTTGGGCTGAGGCCGATCTGGAGTTCTGGGCTGCTAGTAGAGAGTGTCCCCCCACGGGTGACGAACGTTGGCTGGTGACCAACCCAACAGGCTGGGGCGCGGTGGAGGGAGCCACGCGTGGGGAGGTGCTGGACTTCTTCTTGCCCTTTTTTATTTTTTTGCAAATGGAATTGTAATTCCATTTATTTATTTTATTATTATTTTTAGATTGTTAACAGAAACATTAAAATTTATTATATATATAATTTTCCTGCAAAACAAATGTTAGGAAAACAATTGAAATACATTCATTTTCTTTTTTTTATTTTATTATGCAAAAACCAATGAAGACGCGAATACGACAGTTCGGTCTCGATTATTCAAAATGCGGAAAATGAATATAATAGATACATGAACGAGTACGGATCCTGCAATATAGAAGATGGACCCGGATCTCCAACCTCTGTGCGTGGTCGGAGGTGAGAGATCGTGTGAGGTAGAATAAGAGAATGATGAGATCAAGAAAATGGGGCGAAATCGATAGTTGGAGATGAATTGTGGTGTAAAATGTTTAGGAATTTAAGATCTAAATTTTAATCAAGAAATCAAAGCATAAATGGAGTCTGATATTTATCTTGGAAAAATGATGGAAACAAAATTGCATCTCACCTCGGGATTGGACACACCGTGATGGACTCGAAAAGGACCGAATCGTTGTCACCGACTAGCTCGGAGGTTGGGCACCCTTCTGCGATGAGAAACTCTCGGAGATCAGGATCCTCTCCACCAAAGATTGATCAAGAACAAAGGAGGGAGGAGAATCTCAATAAAAAGAGAAGAAAAATAAAAAAGGAAAGGATACACAAATAAGGAATATTTTAGTGGTTAATTAAATTAACTAATTAATTAATTAAACAAATTATTTAAAAGCAAAATTTGGAATTAAATAAAATAACTAAAATAATTAAATTATAAAAATTAATTAACCACATTAATGGTGGTTATTTAAGGCATAGAATCAAACCTTTATATACAAGGCATGTTTCCAAATCAAATAAATGAATAAATTAAATAAATAAATCCAAATTTCATAATTATATTAATTTAATTAATCAATTTAGATATAAAATCTTTTTGGTGATTTTTATGCAAGGAAATTAGTTGTATACAAGTATCATATACATATAGCACAATATCCACATGTACAAAAAAGAAATTTTTTTTAAGAACCTTCTTTTTTTAAATTTTAGTATTTTTTACTATTATTTTAATAATGAAGATATTATTTACAATTATGTACATTATGTAGAAAAAATAAATATGAATAAGTATATACAATAAGTAGTAAAATTACGCAAATCACCCTAGAAAATCGACTTTTCAACCGTAACTCCAAAAATTATGAAACCATAACCATTTTAAAGATAATTTATTTTTGAGTAAAATGGAAGTGAGTTTGATTAAATTTGAGTTAATATGGAGCTGGAATTGGTCTTTCAATTACCACTTTATGGCTTTTTCTGAGTGTGATTATTTGTAATATGCAAATTATTTTATTTTGTGATTTTTTTATTATTTACAAAATATATTTATTTACAACTTTTATTTAGAAAAGTATTTAATTTGAGGTCAATATATGTAAAAAATATAAAAATAAAATAGTATAAGTTCTATACAAATATACAAGGAATAAATGTATAAATTATTTTTGGATTTTTAAGTTAAAGACCCTATCTCCCTCTACTTTATTCCTGATCGATCATGTCAAGTCTTTACCTTCTCTCAGGGTTCAGATCAGTCTGCATTTATTTCATAAATACATCATTTTTTCTTTCCTTTTTCTTTTCTTTTTTTATTCTTTTGTTTGAGTATGAAAAAGTGGACAAATGCATATTTAACAAATGCATGAAAAGTGGTAATTTCATGGAATTAGTAGCTATTTACATGTGTTTGACTAAGGAAATAAAGCTAAAATAAAAGAATAAAGACGATGAATCGTGGATTCATCAGTTGCCTCCATGTGTTCGACCCTGTGAGCTATACCACGTAAATAACTAAATAACAATCCATATTTCATTTCCTTTATTTTTGTTGGATAAATTGTTTAATTGATTCGGGTTTCATTTTGGCTCACACCGACACATTCACTTCACATTATTTCTCTCATTTACATTTAATAATTAAACCCTTGGTGAGAATTTTGATCATCATGAACCATTCACTACCTTAACATTACGTGGGGTGTTGTCAAAATGACATCAATCTAGTTCAGACTTCAAGATAAGTCGCTTCACTAGATCAATCATCTGGGGAAGGTCGTCACCACCTGGGAAGATCTTAAGTCCGCTTCCTGCACAAGTTCTACCTCTCGGGCAGCTTTATGATATGTGTGCTCATATTACCAACTTCTCCCAAGCCACACACGAGTCCATTCATGAGGCTTGGGAGAGTTTATTGATCTGCAAGAAAAGTATCCCCATCATGACATCCCGTAAACTATCTTGGTCCAACACTGGGAGACTTACCATTGAAAGTCAGAAGCTCATCGATACCGCTTGTGGTGGTCAAATTTTAACAAAGACGAGGATGTCGTGTGGAAATTTTTTGAATAAATGGTAGAAGGAGAAGATGTCTTATCATCATCCCAATCATACCAGCACCATCCATAGATTCATCAAAAGCAAGTACATTTGGCAACCTCGTACAAGCTGAATAGAGATGTGAGGTCTAATCTAAGCATCATAGGGAGCCACTTGTCCAAGGTGGATATAATTGCAAAGTGATGACATGACCTTGAGAATCTCACTGTGATCGAACAAAGGATCCAAATTTGGACAAATTGGATTAGACTACCAAGCAGTTGGAGCTACTGGTAAGTACAATCAACACCTACCAGTCAATGTCTGCATCAGCTTTGGCTCCAGCTGAGATGAAGGAGTCAGCATCACCACAACCTCCTCAATAGAGTCCTGCACAACCAGTGGTTCAGCACATTTGCTACATGCAAGTCCCCGAGCTATCATCGCCTCAATAGCCACAATAACACATGGTTGTATACCAGCTAGAGCCCCATATTCTCTCATATCCATGCTCTCCTCCACCACCTCTAATTCAGGAGGTGAATGGAGTTTGGTCTAATGATTCGCAGCTGGCCCATCCAGGCGGACCTCAACAGTGCCAGTCTGCCAACTCCCATCCATTCCCTTAGCAGCAAGGAGGGATATTTGTCCAAGGAAACCAACATCCTCACCACCAACTATCTCAGCCATATCAGCAGGGCTGGAAACAGAAGCAGTCCAACAACCCCAGTACTGTCAACATCAGTTATACCAACAATTCTTGATTTTACCATACCAATAGCACCCTCCTTAGCAACACTATTATCAGTCTTCTCCCCAATATAATTCTCAACATTCCTACCAACAACCTCTATGCCATTCCCAATCTCAACGTGGCCAGCACGTTGAATCATCTAGGGTTGCCCCTTCTGTGAACCCTGCTTTGTACTGCTTGGCTCAGCTAGTTAAGAATCTTGCATAGACGAGTCAAAAGATTGATAACCTGACTGCTGCCAAGACCCCAATTCTGACATAGCTGGAGATAAATCCAAACAATTTCAGGAAGCGAGAATAGGTAGTTTGTGATGTCCTGTCTAGCCCCACATAGTCAGATGTGAATGATACTTTCTTATCTAATGTTATTCCTCTCAGGAGCGGTAAGACGTTGCAACCTTCTACAACAATGAAGGGAAAGAATAAATCTTCCACCTGCGATTGATAATCAAGATTTTGCGAGGGTTAAAATATGTCTCACACAAGGCGGAGACACAATCGTTGTGGTGACCACTCACGAAATCCCAGTTAATCAACAATTAACCCACAAATAATGATCAAGCATGAAAATAGATGTGGAATTAAATTAAATTTTTTTATATAACTCTACAAAATGTATGTATAGTGCAAGTATGTAGAATGTCGAATACAAGGATCAAACTAAATAGATTGTGCAAGAATGTAAAGTGATTGTGAAATATTTGTCTATATGTTCTTCTTTTGTGGATTTTTAATCTTGTTTTTTATTTTATTTTTGTTTTATATTATCCCATTTTATTTTTTAATTTCTATTTTTTAATTTTCTTTTTATATTTTTATATTTTCTTTTAAAATATATAATAAAGCTATATAAAGAGTATATACACAAGATATCCTAATATAAATATAAATATAACAAAAAATGCTCAAAAGTTAGAAAATAAAATATTTTTATGTTTTAAATGCTTTTTTACCTTTTTTAATCAATTTTTAGTAATTTTTGCTAATTTATATATTTTAAAAGTTAAAAATACCCTAAATCAGGTTTTAATTAAATAGATCGAATTAAAATGGAGATGAAAACAACAAATCGAATCAAAATTTCTCCAAATTAAATTATATATATAATAATGATATAGAGAAACATATACAACAAAAGGCACAATTTTGAATTTTTTAAGAATTTTATAAATTTTTATAAAAGTCTTTTGGGCTTTTCAATTTTAGGTATTTCTTTTGTTTTATTAGGCATTTTTGGTATGTATTTGTAAAATAACTAAATAAACTAGAAATACATTTTTTGGAATTTTCAAAAGCTTTTTATATTTTTTATGGGTTTTATAAGCTAAAGGGAAAATAATGCTCTTTTTTATTTTTAAAAAATAGTATAAATGCCTAAAATTGGAAAATAAAAATGTGGCGTGAAACTAGATTGCAACAGACACTTAATCCTATTTTTGTAGATTTTTTTAGAAAAATAGATATTTTAAATAAATTGAACAACAAAGAGAATGTAGACTATTGGCAGGGGTCTTTTTGTAAATAAAATAAAGTGTAAGCGATGCATTACAATTTCTCCAAAAATATTAAATGTAATTCAAAAGTTTTGGGCTTAGACAAAATACAAAATCCTCTAGGGACACGCCTGCATAATGTCCCCTCATGTGGTGGCATCACGTGAGGTGACGTGTCGCGGACTGATGTGCAAATAAAAAAACTCAAGGGGGCAGTTTACAATTATTAAAAAACTTGTAAAGAGGCAAATGAAAGTTTTAATATTAATAATAATATAAAAATGCTCGGGTAAAAGGCGTAAAGTACCCAAGCACAAGCGAGAATCCAACGACAATGCGAGCTCCACTTGACACTAATCGCACTCAAATGCGACGATGGCACTTCACCTTGGACGCTCCTGATTAGATCCCTGCAGATGATCGGATGGTGGCTGCGTGTGGAGATCGGATGATGGCTATGAGACCTGGGTAGCAGAGCTTGATCCAACGGCGCTCGGCGATGATAGACGAATAACGGAAGAACTGGCCAATGGCGAGCTTCAAATCGATGTAGTCCTATCTCCAACCACCACAAGCATCATGGATGGCATCCCCCATGCTCCTGATACTCCTCCGCACCATATGGTATCGTTAAAAGAGACTCAGGTCCTCCAGATCAGTCCAGTAGTGGTGCTCGACCTGGACCCTAGTTTATGAGGCTGATGCTCCTCAGATGGAACCCTCGAAACCCTGCAAAGAAATGTAAAGGCACATTGAGACAAAGGGAAAGGGTTCTGGGTAGTTATTAGGTGGATTCCAGGTAGAATGGTGGCGGGGCGAAGAGTAGACATTGGTGGTCGGAGCGAAATTTCTGCGATGGCTCTTTAACCCTAGATCTCGACTAACTACTTGATTTAACAACAAGATAAAAATGGAAACCAATCCTACGCACTACAACTAACTACAAAGCTATGGAGCTGACCTCGATTGGTGCAAGGTGAAGACGTGCGACCTCAATGCTGGCTACCAGTGAAGGTGGATGGGCAGAGCTTTACCTCGCTCCTTCCTCGTTGCGAAGAGCAACAAAGCGCCTCCTATAACGAGGGCTCGACCTAGATGCTCTTCGAGGGGTCCTAACCAAGGAAAAACCAAACCAAAAAGCAAAAATAGAGGTGAAGGAGTATTTACAAATGCGGAGAAGGGGTGTGTTTCGAGGGAGGATCATGGGCACTGCAGCGAGGCATGGAAAAGGATCTACGGTCGGCGTAGATCTTGGAGCTTTAGTGAAGATTTTCTATGAAGGGTCCTATCTTCATCGAGCCGCAAATCATTGGCAAGAAAATTGAGAAAGAGGGGTTGTACACAGTTCTGACTGGGTCTATGACCTAGGGTCAGAGCTGAACCTAGGTCAACGGATGGTGTGTCCTGATTGGGCTATATCATACACAAAAAGACAAAGGGCAGAAATCAAAGATAAATTAAAAATAAATTAATAAATGATTTAATTATTTTTAGTTTTATCAATAAAAATTGTTTATTTTTTTTCATAGTATTATTATGATTTTTATTTTTTAGAGGTATATAATTACAAGTTAGTTTTTAGGGTCAAATTATGGGTATATTTATCTATGTTTTTGTGTCTTTCATTTTTATTTTGTATATTAATTCTATTATTTTACTTTATTGTTTTATAAAATTATAGCTTATTTTTAAATACTTTATGTTTTTAGTATATTTTTTTGATATATTATATATACTCAAATAAATAGGTATATTAAATACATAGGTATAAGTATAGGTACTTCATCTATATGTTTTATGTACATTTTATTTTAATGTTTTATTTATTATTTTATTCTGGTTTTAATATGTTCAAATATTATAAATAATATTTACAAAATTATAAAAATGTAAAATTATAAAAATAATAAAGAATAAATAGTTGATTATTTTAATCGAGTATATTATACAATAGGGGTCCAAAACCTAAATTTTAGACCTTAACTCCAAAAAATATGAAACCACCTTCATTAAATAACGTATTACAATTATCAATCAAAGGTGATTTTATACATTTTGAGTTTTTATTTGAGATATATGTCTCTGTGAAGTTGGGATTTTGGAATCTTAGACAACGGATTTTTCTATATTTTTGTATGAACTAAATTTTGTATTTTTGTATGAAATAAATTTTACACTGTATATTATTTTTGTATTAAACAAATTTTGTATTTTTATATATTTTATTATCTACAAATTTCGTGGTCCAAATATTTATTTGAGGTATAAAAAGTGGGAGATAAAATATATCTCAACAATGAATAAAAATGAATTGATAAACCAGAATTTTATTGGTTTATTGCCCTTTATCTCCCCCTACTTTATTCCTTGTCGACATAGTCATCAAGATTCCTTGGTCTCGGGGTTTAGGATCATAACATATCTCCAATATTTTATTATTTTTCTTTTATTTTATTTATTCTATAATTTTGGCAGTAAAAGCTGTATTTTATATACAATTTGTACAACAATGTATGAATGCTAATTTGCCTAAATTAAAGATATTTAAATGCATTTACGAGGGTCTTTAAAGCCAAAATAATAGAATAAAGGTGATGAAATGGAGATTCTTCAGTGAGTCATCGTCTTCTTCAGCATCAGCCAAGCCACACTTGGGTCGGGTGAGGAAGAAGAAGGAGAAGCATCACTAATAAAATACTAAAAATGAGAAAAATCAAAAGCAAAAAGACAATAGTAGCCAAAAGCACCAACCAACTAGTGATGGAGAGGATTATACCTACAGCCGATCTGGAGCCAGCATATGTTGCCATGCTTACCATTTTTGGATGCCCATCTCGTAGGGATGAAGATACTCCTTTTTGTAATCCAGTCGCGTAGCCAAATTTGGGCATGGATTCTTATGTAAATAATAACTATGCTTCTTCATTTGGGTTTGTAAATATTCCTTTTCCAGACACTTTACAAAAATTCAAAAATTTTAAAATGTGAAAACACCTTTATTGGATCTGGTTGTTGTGCAAATAATTCGGAATCTTGTTCTAGAGATGCTTTTGCTACAAGACACTAAGTACATGTCGAACATTAAGAAATGATTGAAGGAGGCATGCACTTCAAAAAGACAATTGTGTCGAGCTAGACAAAAAAATGTGAAGCACATTCTGACTGTGACGACCGTTAATGTAATCAGCAATCTCCCAAGTAAGAAGAAAGATATGGGAGTACCTCTCATCCGATGCTAGATGTTTGATCAAGAGTTTTACTGAACTCTTCTTGACAATGGATTGTCAATTAACTTGACGCCTACTTCACAACCAAAGGAATTTGGGTTGGGATCACCCAAGTCCACAAGAATGATTCTGTAGTTCATAGATATATCTATCCAGCTGTCTCAATGAATTTGGAGGTTGTCATCATCTCTATTCAGGGAATGCAGTTCCTTGTGGACTTCATTGTACTTGACATGGACACCTCAGCTCCCCTTTTGCATACCTCAATTATACTTGGTCGGCCATTCCTTCGAACAGGAGAAGTAGTGGTGGATTATGGCACCAGAAAAATCATCTTTCGTTCCACGTTCCAGCAACGACAAGGTGCCAATTCAGACGATCTAAATGTTAAAACCTTCAGAGTCTACATCAAATGCGAGTGTGACTTCAGAAAAGATCGAAATTATGACTCTTTGGTAGAAATCCAAGACACAAATTTGTTCATGGACGACATTAAGACCCATGAATTCATCTCTAGTGAGTAAGGAGTGGATAGAACAGTCGAACTCCCCTCCATCTATGATGATGTGATTTTTGCCGATGTGGTAGAAGAACTGATTGATGGCCACTTATCATTAGCAGAGGAAGAACAAATTATTGAAGATTTCTTTGAACAAAATTCTATCATCGAGAATTTTTGTGCATTTTTAGATTCAAAGCTTTAAATCTGAAAGGTGGATATTAGATGGTCGAAAGATTTGGCACCACCGATGCCCTATATAGTTGTAGAAGTTAACGCTGAAGTGATTCAAACCCCACCAAAGCTCAAGTTGCTTCCAGCTAACATGAAGTATGCCTTCCTTGTGGGTGCGCAAAATATGTTTCCTGTGATAATCAATTCCAAGCTGACTTAGCAATAAGAATCCTATCTGCTCGAGATTCTAGGAGAAACCACAAGTCCATAGGCTGCAAAATATCTGATCTCCATGGGATTAATCCATCGATGTGTTCCCATCACAACAACCTGTAAGAAGATGGCAAGAAGTCCCGCAAATTTCAATGAAGATTGAATCTGATTCTCTAGAAGGTTGTTATGAATGAGATTATAAAATAGTATCATATGGGTTTCATATATCCCATATTTGACTCAAAATGGGTGAATCCCTTACACATCTTGTCCAATAAATCGGGGTTCACCATCGTAATGAATAACAAAGAATGATCCTTCCCTTTATCGACCAAATAGTCGAAAGACTGGCCACGAAGGAGTGTCTTTCCTTCTTGGATGGATACTCAGGATATAATCAGGTTGCAATTAGTCCGAAAGACTTAAAAAAGACTACCTTCACCTATCTATTTGGGACATATGCCTTCCGCAGGATGCCATTCGGATTGTGCAACGCTCCTACGACCTTTCAGAGGTGCATGTTGGTAGTTTTCGCAGTTATGGTTGGTAGTTTTCTCGAGGTGTTTATGGATGATTTCTCAGTCTACAATGATAGTTTTGATCAATGCTTATGTTATCTAGACCAAGTTATGAAGAGATGTTGTGAAGCCAACTTGGTGACCTCGTGGGAGAAGAATCATTTATTATATGTCAGAGTATTTTATTATGATTTTTATTTTTTAGAGGTATATAATTACAAGTTATTTTTTAGGGTTAAATTATAGGTATATTTATCTATGTTTTGTGTCTTTTATTTTTATTTTATATATTGATTCTATTATTTAGTTTATTATTTTATAAAATTATAATTTATTTTTAGATACTTAAATATGTTTTTAATATATTTTTCTGAAATATCATATATACTTAAATAAATAGGTATACTAAATACATATGTATAAGTATAGGTATTTCATTTATACGTATTATGTACATATTTTATTTTAGTATGTTATTTAATGTTTTATTCTGGCTTTAATATATTCATATATTATAAATAATATTTACAAAATTATAAATGTAAAATTATAAAAATAATAAAGAATAAATAAATTTATTCTTTTAATCGGGTATACTATACATCAGGGGTCCAAAACCTAACTTTCAGACCTTAACTCCAAAGAATATGAAACCACCTTCATTAAATAGCTTATTAAAATTTATATGAATTAAAGGCAATTTTATACATTTTTACTTTTTATTTGAGAGATATGTGTCTGGGAAGTTGGGATTTTGGAATCTTATTTAGACTCTAACTTTTACACTATATATTATTTTTGTATGAAATAAATTTTGTATTTTTATATATTTTATTATCTACAACTTTCATGGTTCAAATTTTATATATTTGAGGTATAAAAAGTGGAAAATAAAATATATCTCGAAAATGAATAAAAATGAATAATAAAAGGGAACTTTATTAGATTATTGGCCCTTATCTCCCCCTAATTTATTCCTTGTCGAACTAGTCATCAAGATTCCTAGGTCTCGGGGTTTAGGGTCATAAAATATCTTCAATATTTTATTACTTTTATTTTATTTTCTTTATTCTATAATCTTGGCATTAAAATTGTATTTTATACACAATTTGTACAACAATGTATGAATGCTAATTTGCCTAAATTAGAGATATTTTCATGCATTTACTAGGATCTTTAAAGCCAAAATAATAAAATAAAGGTGATGAAATGGAGATTCATCAGTGACTCATCGTCTTCTTCGACATCAGCCGAACAACACTCAGGTCGGGTGAGGAAGAAGAAGAAGGAGAAGCACCACTAATTGAAATACAAAAAATGAGAAAAATCAAAAGAAAAAAGACAGTAGTAGCTGAAAGCTCAAACCAGCAAGTGATGGAGAGGACTATACCTGCAGCTGATCTGGAGCTGGCAGATGTAGCCATGCTTACCATTTTTGGACGCCAATCTTGTAGGGATGAAGATACTCCTTTTTGTCATCCAGTTACATAGCCAGATTTGGGCATAGATTTTTATGTAAGTAATAACTATGCTTCTTCATTTGGGTTTGTAAATATTCCTTTTTCAGAAAATTTACAAAAATCCAAAAAAAAATAAAATGTGAAAACACCTTTATTGGATCTTGTTGTGCAAATAATTCAGAATCTTATTCTAGAGATGCTTTTGCTACAAGACAGTAAGTACATGTCGAACATTAATACATGATTGAAGGAGGAATGCACTTCCAAAAGACAATTATGTCGAGCCAGACAAAATATGTGAAACACATTCTGACTGCGACAACCATTAATGCAATCAGCAATCTCCCATGTAAGAAGTAAAACATGGGAGTACCTCGCATCCTATGCTAGATGTTTGATCAAGAGTTTTAATGAACTCTTCTTGATAGCATATTGTCAATTAATTTGATTCCTACTTCACAACCAAAAGAATTTGGGCTGGGACTACTCAAGTTCACAAGAATGATTATGTAGTTCTGATAAACCGCAAAATCGGCCCTTTAATAGTGCAGAATTAGCACTTGGAAATGTCGTAGAAGTCGAGCCAATTTGGGCTTATCAAAGAGATCATCTCATTTAAATGTGTATGTGATAGATCAAAATGAGATGATCATGATTTTTTTATTTTATTTTTTTACTTGGTAAGATACCAAGGTCGAACTCAGGTACACGAGCCTTTCTCAAATTATTCAGACTTTTATCTATCTAATTAAGTGTGAAGTTAAAGTATATAGGTCAAATTATGCGAGAAGATACAACAATGCATTAAAAATAAACATGCATTTTTTATCAATTTTTATCATGCAAATACCTGCAATGAAATGCAATGCGAATATGCCCTAAGTCTGATTAGATATAATGAGCAATTTAATAAGAGTCAATTTCATATTTATTGGAAGTATCAGAACTGATCGACAAAGTGAACAGGGCATGAGTAAATAATAAGAGCCACTTAGCTAACATAATATTTCATTAAAATTCAAGACTCTAAGATGAATGATTAACCATGCCATTAAAAAGTACATCGAACAAGCTTTCAAATGAAACTGAAATCAACTGAAACGGAAACATGATGCTCAAGATATGCATGAAGAAAGACAAGGGCATAACTAAAAGAAAACATGAAATGATAACTACAAACAGGTCCCTAAGAGGGACTAAAATGTAAATATGAAAAGTACGAGGACTTCCCTGTAAAGTTACCACACGCACAGGGGCATTTTTGCAATTACTAAAACCCACGAGGGCGTAATTGCAAAATACCCAAATGCACGTGAACTGCACGTGCTTCAGGGACCTGTCTGCAAATTGGAGAAGACGGTGGGCTCCTCTGCATATTTCCCAGGTACGCACGTGCCAGGCACGTGCGACCTAGGCTCGGAGGTAGGTTCAGGCTCGGCAGAGGATCGATGAAGCTTCGGCTAGGTTCGGACGTAGGCTTGGGCTCGCTGCAGGTTCGGGCTAGGTTCGAACTCCCACGTCTGGAGGGTCGGATATGAAGGCTCGGTGAAGCTCTGGGTCTGCCACGTGGTTGAAGGTGAACCATCCGATCATGGTGATCGGATGGATGCTGTGAACTCCTGAAGAGACGACGTGGCAGAATAGGAACCGTTGGATCTGGAGGATCCAACGGTACCTGGAAGAAGTTCTGAGGGGTGACGTGGCTTCCTCTGGGCCGTTGGATGATCGCCGAGAAAGGATCATCCAACGGCCACTGTTCCTTCTCCTCCGTCCGTAGCTGGCGGCGAGTTTGGAGCTCCAGCGAAGGAGCTCCAACTCCGCCACCTCCTCCCGAGATCGGCTGAGATCTGCATTCGCTCCTGAATGGTCGGAGATGGTCTCTAAAACACGACGAAGACGTTGAGCTCCTTAGAGAAGAATGGTTCTGCCTGGGCACCAGAGGTGGCGCTCGAGAAATGGTCTCCGGTGATAGCTCCGGCCAGTGAGCATTTATGTACCTGCAATGTTAGAAACATAGCCGAAGCAGGCGATCGCGGTGTGCGTGAGAAGTGGAGTGAAGATGGGAGCTCTGGAGTGCGGAGAATGTGGAGGAGCTCGGAGCTCCTCCGCCTCGCGGTGAAGGAGGTGGGTCGGAAGCGATGAGGTATGGAGGAGCTGAGAAGGTGATGCGCGTCGATGAGGGGTTGAAGGCGAAGTTTAGAGAGTGGTTAATGGAGGTCAAGGACAATGGAAGCGGCCTAGAAAATTAATGGGAAATTAGGAAAAAAATACAGAGGAAGGAGAAGAATAGCTTACCTGATCGGAGGTGGAGCGGAGCTTGGGGGCGAGCTCCGATGTGGAGCCCTGGTCGTCGTTGAACCTCCGCAGCAACTGGAGGCAGCTCAAGCGATCGCGGAGCGCCGCAGCTCCGCCATGATTGGCGGAGGGTCGACACCGGGGAAAAGAGCCATCTTCCTCGATCCTCTCACCCCTCTCTGTCACAGAGAGGCGGAGGAGGGCTGGGCCTCCTCCCACGTAAAGGTGGACGGCCTGAATCGAAGTAGGGGGCGGTGTATTTAAAGGAGAAGCCGACGGTGCAGGTGGCGTAGGACGTGGGTTTGGAGGGCGTGCATGGAGCGAAGGAGATGGGTTCATGGGTTACTTAGTTGCTGGCGAGGTTCATGGGTGAGTGGAGAAGACCTTGGAGCAGTTGGCGAGAGGAGGTGGTCACTGGAATGGCGGGGGAAAAAGAAGAGGGGAGAGTGGTGCGCAAGTCAAATCGTGGGAGAGAGGGGGCTCCGGAGGTAGACGATGGCTGTTGACCGTTGGATCTCAGATCCAACGGCTGACGGTTGGGCGCGGATGAGAGGATGAGATTGAATCGGGGACGAAACGATCGGAGGGGTGTGAAGTCGCCACGTGGTGCGCTCCGGGTGAGGCGCAAGCGAGCGGCTGAGATGATAAATGGACATCGATCAGAAGGCTGAGGAGCGTCCAAGGAAGTAGCGGCCAAGATCGAAGGTTAAACATCGGGATCGAGTGTCTCACAACATGCCACGTGGCGTAAGGAGGAATGGGCGCGGACGAACGGTGCGGATTGAAGGCAGGGAAGATCTGATGGCTAGAAGATTAAGAAGGTGTGGAAAAAGAGCCACCGTTGGATCAAGATGAAGATCCAACGGTCCACAAATGCGGGCGGAAAAGACAAAGGAAGCGGGCCACGTGGCGCCCCCAGAATGGGCCACGTGGCCCAATCAGATTTATTCGAGGGAATTTTTGATTTTTGGGGGTTAAAAAGGCCGAATTTGAGAAAACTCAAAACATGAAAGTTGTAGATCTTGATGAGATCTACAAGTTTCATGTTGGCCAAAACTGGAGATGAAATCAAACAAAGGCCCGAAATATTTTTGAGGGTATTTTTAAGTCTAAAAATACCACGGATTTTTGTTTTGCCAATTTTTTGTGGTTTTTAATTTATTAAGGACTCTAATAATTACAGGACATTAACTGGGTTTTATTGACACTCATCTTAAGCAAGGGGGTTAATAATAGGAAATAAAGATGATGAAATCGAGTTTCATCAAGTTCGCAGATACATCTATCAAGCAGCCTCGATGAATTTTGGAGGTTGTCATCATCACCATTCACGGAATGAAGTTCCTTGTGGACTTCATTTTACTTGATATGGACACCTCAGCTCCCCCTTTGAATACCTCAATTATACTTGGTCAACCATTCCTTCGAACAGTCGAAGTAGTGGTGGATTATGGCACCAAACAGATCATCTTTCGTTCCAACAACGACAAGGTGCCAATTCAGACAATCCAAGTGCAAAACCTTCAGAGTCTACATTAGATGCGAGTGTGACTTCAGAAAAGATCGAAACTATGACTCTTCAACAAAAATCCGAGACACAAATTTGTTCATGGACG
Organism: Ottelia alismoides; assembly: GCA_037367405.1. NCBI lineage: Eukaryota > Viridiplantae > Streptophyta > Magnoliopsida > Alismatales > Hydrocharitaceae > Ottelia > Ottelia alismoides. Next base: position 916,691 of record JAZKJV010000928.1, read on the forward strand.
ACATTAAGACCCATGAATTCCTCTCCGGTAAGGAAGGAGTGGATAGAACAGTCAAACTCCCCTCCGTCTATGATGATGCGATTTTTGCTGATGTGGTAGAAGAACTGATTGATGGACAGATGTCATTAGCAGAGGAAGAACAAATTATTGAAGATTTCTTTGAACAAAATTCTATCATCGAGAATTTTTGTGCATCTTTAGATTCAAAGCTTTAAATGTCAAATGTGGGTATTAGATAGTCGAAATATTTGGCACCGTCGATGCCCTATACAGTTGCATAAGTCACCGTTGATGTGATTCAAACCCCACCAAAGCTCAAGCTGCTTCCAACTAACATGAAGTATGCCTTCCTTGTAGGTGCGCAAAATATGTTTCCTGTGATAGTCATGAAGGATATAGAATTATCCTCAAGCGCATCACGGAAGCGTGATCGTCGTATCGGATACGACGAGGAATGACTAGTCGCACTAGTTGTTCGGTGCAGCGAAATTTAAAAAATTTTTATTCGATGAAACCACATGATCCGAGAACGATTCTCAAATCGTTTCATCTATAACAACAACAAGTATAATGCAATACCTCTTGAAGCGTGGTTGATCAAGTCTCTAAGAGAAGAGACCTCCTGTCTCAAGTCCGATCGTAGGTGAGACCGCTTGCGAGCACTGGGATGAACCTCATTCTCCTCGCAATCCAAGAAGTTGATCCAAGCGTAGTTGCTCCTGATCTTGTCGCACGAGATCGAACGTCTCCTTCGTGGGCGTAGCACACCAAGAAGACGGAGAACCGAAGAACGTCGAAGCGGCGGCGCGGGCGTCGACGATTCTCTCCTCTAGGGTATGGTGGACGGCCACCAATATTAGAGGGAGAGAGGGTTGTCGTGTATGAAGAAAGAGAGAGAGAGATCCAAAATTGCATTTCAATAGAGAGCATGGTATGCCTCTCTATTTATAGGGTATTGGGATCCATGGATCTCAATCCATGTGACATATAAAATCAATGGATGAGATTGATTTATGTCAATCCAATGGTCAAGATTGTTGTTGGTAAAACCAACAAATTTAGGTTAAAATATATTTGACAAAATCAAATATAAATTAGTCCTAAATCAACCCAATAAATAAGGAGAGAATGTACATGGAGATTTCATCTCCATGCACCTTCCATGTGGACGGCCACCCTTTCTAATTTGGAATAGGGTGCCGCCCACTATTTCCATGGGGAGAGCAATCTCATGATATTTCATGAGATTGCATATCTCCATGGAAATCTCTCTTTATTTATTTGCAACAAATTTGTTGGTTTTTATTCTTCAAAAATAATTCACAGTTATATTTGAGAATATAGCAATCTTGCGATGGAAAAATTGTGAATCATATTCGCAACCCAAAACAACATATAATTTACATTGTCAATTAATTACACAATGTGTATCCAATACACATAATAATTAATCAACACATATAAATTATATTTAGCTCTCTCTTCATTATAAATCACATTTATAATATATTATGAATAATTGGATATTTCTATCCATATTATTCTTATCCATAATAATTAAATCACATTTAATTATATTGGATGATTTCTTGATACTTCAAGATGATTGAATCACATTTAATCATAATTTCTTTATTGCTTAGATCTTATGCAATTATTCTTGATCCCTTCAAGAATAATGCAATCTCTCCGCAGATACTTGGATATAAGGACAGGGCGATTGTATTGTTCCACGTATAGTGACTTGGATGTTGAGATCAAATCTGAAATCCAGATCCCATGGGCCTTCCACTGATGCTTGATCAAATCAAGACCGTAAACCTAATCTTCTCATTGCATGTGAATCTCATTCAGATCAATGTCCAATTCATGGACTAAGATTAGGTCACTTCTCTAATGAGAGGAGTCACTAAAATCCAAACCTGTTTCATCACTCCCTCGGAATGGAAGCGTCATGGTTATACAATCGTATATGATCAAATCACCCTCAGGTATTCCCAATACCTGCACATCCTGCATACTGGAAGACTTATGATCATTCTGAAGATAAAGATCACTTTTGCACTGTCATCTTCAGGGTTAGATCATTTAAGTTTCTCAATCTTGGTCATTTGGGATTTGGTATAGATCATATGCTTTCACAAAGCATATATCTTACCTTTAAATTCATGTCATGCTTCCAAAGCACGAAGACCATGCATGGAATTTGTTCAGTCCCAATACCTCATGAGTGATCTCATGTCTCCCGGTTCACAAGTGAACCTGTATGATCCCTTTGAGAGATCGCATTACTCATATGTCCTTACATGCACTCCAGCTCGCCGGTGTATAGACCTTGGTTAGGTCATCAACCTATTGGTCTGCCAAATGTACACACTCAGACATATAGCAACACATCTGTCTCCGGTCAGAGGATGCATGCCTATGTTGTGATAGTATTCAACGTAGGTCTTTGGTTTCTCGATCTCGTCAAGTCAACCCATTGACTCAACTAACCTGACACCTCTGAATCACTATTTCCATGCAGAGGACCTGCATCAAGAGGTCAGTCAGATATCATCCATATGAGATAGGATTGCCATCTCCTACTCAGGCTGGAGATCATCACTTAATAATCATTTGTTGATACTTGATGAGTCCTCTATCTAACTCCTTAGATATTCATCCAAGCATCGGCCTCTATGATTCATCCAATGAATCAACAACTGTATGATCATTAAGTTGGCCATGGTACATAACCCTTATTGTACAGAGGGACCCTATAGTGCATCCATTCATTTAATCTCAGAAAGGATGTGAAAAATAATCAATAACTTTCATTGATAGTTTATTCATTACAATAACATTTATTGTAGAAATGGTTCGCCCGGGACTCACATTGCTAACAATCTCCCACTAGCCCTCAGAACCATTCAAGTACAATCTTTAAACCCATACTCATTACATGCTGGTCAAAAAACTTTTGTGTCAGAGGTTTGGTAAGGCGATCAGCAACGTTGTCGGCAGAGGCCACCTTGGTGATGATGATGTCATCACGCTTTTGTATCTCCCGAATGATGTGGTATTTCCTTTCCACGTGCTTGCTCTTTTGATGCCATCTGGGTTCCTTTGCCTGAGCAATGGCTCTCGTGTTATTGCAGAGTAACGGGATGGGAGTATTAGAGGAAACTACGCCAAGCTCCAGCACGAACTTGCGCAACCACACCGCCTCCTTTGCAGCATCCAATGCAACAATGTATTCGGCTTCTGTCGTTGAATCTGGAGTAGTGTCCTGCTTCTTGCTTCTCCAACTCACATCACCACCATTCAACAAGAACACGAACCCCGATGTCGACTTTCGATCATCTACATCCGATTGGAAGTCAGAATCTGTATATCCCAAGACTTGGAGATCACCATCTCCATAGACCAAGATGTAATCTTGCGTCCGTCTTAGATATTTGAATATGTTCTTTACTGCATTCCAGTCTTGGTCTACATAGCAGGATTGGTAACGACTTACCACTCCCACTGCATGGCAGATATCTGGCCTAGTACACATCATGGCATACATTAAGCTTCCTACGGCTGATGCATAAGGACATCCAGCCATGGCCTTCTTCTCCTCAACAGTTTGAGGAGCCATTCCTTTAGATAGGTGAATACCATGTCTTAAGGGTAGGAATCCTTTCTTGGAACTATCCATACGGAATCGTTCAAGAATCTTCTTAATGTATCCATGTTGTGACAATTTCAAAATCCTCTTTTCTCAGTTTCTGAACAACTTCAGGCCTAAGATGTAAGAGGCTTCTCCAAGATCTTTCATCTCAAAGGTATGGGACAACCAAATCTTTACCCTGGTCATCATCCCTGTATCATTCCCAATGATAAGGATGTCATCTACGTAAAGCATGATGAATACAATGGCGCTCCCACTAGTCTTCTTGTATACACAAGGTTCATCAGGATTCTGCACAAAATCATAACTCTTTATGGTTTCGTCAAATCTGATGTTCCAGCTACGAGAAGCTTACTTGAGCCCATAGATGGATTTCTTCAGCTTGCATACTTTGTCATCCTCAGTTATGAAGCCCTGGGGCTGCTCCATGTAGATATCCTCCTCGAGGTATCCATTGAGGAAAGCCGTCTTGACATCCATCTGCCAGATGTCGTAGTCAAGATACGCAGCTATAGCCAGTAGTGTCCTGATGGATTTAAGCATAGCCACAGGAGAGAATGTCTCATCGTAATCGATGCCTTCTCTCTGTGTGTAGCCCTTGGCTACGAGCCATGCCTTGAAAGTCTCTACTTTTCCATCAGGTCCCCTCTTTCTCTTGGAGATCCATTTACACCCAATGGGTTTTACCCCTTTAGGTGGATCCTCTAGGGTCCATACACCATTCTTATGCATGGATTCAATTTTTGACTTCATTGCTAGCATCCATCTATGCATGTCTTGATCCACGAGTGCTTCATCAAATGAAGTAGGATCAATGTCAGTCTCACTTGACACGTGGAATCCATACCTTTCAGGTGGTGCAACCACCCTCGAACTCCTTCGAAGAGGTATGGGTGTTTCATCTTTATTTATCTCCTCAATTTCTGGTCTAGGAAGCTCAGAATCCTCAGGGGATTCAATGAGTTCCTCTACTTCATTATTGTCTTGACCTTTAAGGAAATCATTCTCCAGAAACTTCACATCTCTAGAAACAAAAACCTTTTGGGTCTCAGGGTCATAAAGTTGGTATCCAATACCATCTTTAACATACCCAATGAAGTAACACTCACGAGAGCGAGATTCTAGCTTACTTGCGTCCACGTTCTTCGCATGGACCAAGCAACCCCAAACCCTCAAGTGATTAACACTAGGTTTGATCCCATACCAGAGCTCATGAGGATTCTTAGGTACAGATTTGCTAGGAATCTTATTCAGAATATATATTGCAGTATCTACTGCATATCCCCAGAAACTAAGAGGTAAATGTGCTTTGCTCATCATTGAACGGACCATGTCCATGATGGTCCTGTTATGTCTTTTAGCAACACCATTAAGTTGGGGAGTTCCAGGAGGAGTGAGATTGGAAGCAATTCCATTCTCCTTAAGGTATTCCTTGAATTCATCTGATAGGTACTCGCCACCTCGAACACATCGAATTCGTTTAATATTCCTATCGGTTTGGTTCTCAACCAAAGCCTTGAATTCTTTTCAAAGGTTTCAGACTTATGATGTAATAGGAAGACAAACCCGTATCGTGAATGGTCATCAATAAACGTCAAATAATATCGATATCCATTTCGAATCGCGGTACTGAAGGGACCACATACATCGGTATGTATTAGGTCAATAATACCTTCGCATCTCGTAACCTTGTTACGGAAAGGCATCCTAGCCATTTTACCCTGAATGCAATGTTTGCAAGTGGGCAAAGGTTGAACCTGTAGAAAATCTAGAGGTCCATCCTTTATCAATCTATTGATCCTATCAACAGATAAATGACCAAGCCTTTGATGCCAAATCTCATTTGAGATGTTTTTATCCTCTCTGGATCTTTTAGGGTTTTTATTAGTGGTTGTCACATTCATGATACATTTATCAATGCACGACTCATAGAGTCCACCAGAAGTCAAAACACCATCCGCAATATATTTATCATAGCGATTTATGACTAATTTATTACAGAAAAGGAAAGAATATCCGCTTCTAACAAGCATAGATACAGATAACAAGTTCCTTCTGACTTCAGGTACATAAAGACATTCTTTAAGTATAGGGACTCTACCACTAGATAATGATAGTCTACAAGTCCCGACGGTCACTGCTGCAACACTTGCATCAGATCCCATCTGGATGAATATCTCCCCTTCCTCAAGACTTCTAGTTTCCTGACACAAATGCAACAAATTTCATACATGAACAGAAGCACCAGAGTCTACAACCCAACTTCCTTCTTGTCCGACGAGAAAGCTAGTTTCAATGATGAAAGTAGATTTCATACCTGCTGGGGCTTTACCTTTGTCTGAGGACTTTAGGTATTCTGGATAGTTACGCCTCCAGTGCCCCGACTTTTTGCAGTGGTGACAGACGTCGGTTTTCTTCGACGCCATAAGAGTGAATGCGTTGGAAGAAGAGCCAACACTTTGTGCCTTCTTCTTTCTCTTCTGGGTCAGGCTCTTCCAACAACCTTGCATCCGACCACACTTCCCTCTGACCTGTGCAACCATTACACTGCCAGCGGGACCATCCTTCTTCATCACATCTTCTGTAGATTTCAATGCAGCAAGAAGAGCAGCGCATGTCAATTCCAACTTGTTCATGTGGAATGACACTACAAAGTTATTGAAAGATTTAGGCAACGACAGCAGAATGAAGTCGGCTTGCATGTCTGCATCCACTGTTGCCACAAGAGTCTCAAGCTCCGACAAGTATCCAAATATTTTGAGTACATGTTCACGGACCGAAGTCCCTTCATGCATCCTGCAGCGAATGAGGTCTTTCATAACATTGTACCGCTGGGTGCGGTTAATGTCACCAAACATATCCTTAAGATTCTGCATGATCTCCTGACAAGTACTCATCTCCACATATTGCTTCTGCAGAACATTGGAGAGAGAACCTAGTATATAGCATCTAGCTAAGACATGATCTTCATCATACTTGTCATTAAATGCTTTTTCTTCCTTGGACATAGGGTTCTCATGCTTGTCCTCAGAGAGCACATAACTTATGCACTCAGCAGAGAGAACAAGCTCCAAATTACGGATTCAATCCGAGTAATTTGGGCCGATCAATTGGTTGACCTCAAGAAGCCTACTAAGTGGGTTCAAAGACTTCATTTTCTGAAATTAAGAATGCACTATATTAGAATATAAAAATATATATTCAAATTTATAACATTTGATTAAGGTATTTTAAATCAAATTATTCTTGCATTGTCGACTTTGAAAGTTCATTCCCTTAATCACTTTCAAAGTAAGAGATATACTTACCTCTATATCTCTAGCGAGAATTGGAATCTCCTCTTTATCATTGTCACATCCCAATAATATGAGAATCTGCGACTCCAATAAAGAGAAGCGGGAACACATTCCGCCTTGCAAGTCCAACTTGCATTTTCCAATTCGGTCTTTAACACCCAGGCCCACCACCCCTAAGGTGATGTTGACCCGTCGTTAATTGAACCAACCGTCAACAGGAATAGTACTTGTTATGCGCAATCCAATCACTACTAAAAAAGGATCTATTAGCCACACAACTAGGCTACGGTAAATTTTTCCAAGGCTAAAAAGCATTAGTCACGGTATATAACCGTAACCTAAATGTATTGGCTACAGTATATACCGTAGCTAATATCCTTATGCCATGAGAATATTAGCGTGGTTGACTAATTTTAACCATGGCAAATTTACCGTGGTCTAAATCAAATATTCACGATAATTTTAGTATGGCTAAAACCCACCCGCGAAATGAAAAAATTCACCCCCTCCTCACCCGCCCAACATTCCATCTTCCTCCCAAAACCTAAAACCCTTGACTTATGTGTTGAATTCCCCCTTCGTGACCCATTCACCACCAGCGCCGCTCTTCCTCCAAAGAACATCACATGTCGTGTTTTTCCTCCTACATACGATGCATCCCGCCTCTCCTCCATTCAACGTCGCCCTATCCTCCTCCCACATCATCACTATCACCTACCACACCCCTTCTCTCCACCATTCACCGCCGCTCACTATCTTCTGTCTTGTTTGTTTATTTGTATGTTACTTGAAACATGCGTTCGTTTTTACAGGTAAGGAACATTCAAATATCGAAAAAAGTTGCTTTCAAGATCAAGAATCCTTCCAAGACACCAATCGATAACTTTTTTAGGGTTTCTTTTGTTGATGATAATATTATGTGCTTTTTAACTACTAAAAAAGTATAGCAAAAGAAGCTTGTTGATTCGCAAAGTTGAGCGTTTCTCAGTCCATATCGGTTAATGTACGAAGTTTTTCAAACTCTCGGTCAGCTTCCAAATAATTTTTGATTAACTTTGCTCTTGCTTAGTTGGTTTGTAGGGATTCTATACTTTTTAACTTTTATGTTCATGCATGGAGTACATGCACAAAGAATGCCTAATTTCTGGAGAACAAGTCTCTGTTAACAACTGGCAAAGAGGGCTTCCTTGTCGACCTTCAAAATAGTCATGCCAATTCAAACAAGCCAAGGTAGTACTTATTTGATATAACACAAATTCAGTCCTTTGCTATGTATTCTCTCCCATTATCTCTTCCATTCAGGTTCTCATCAATGCATCTTTCCTACAGGTAATCATACTTCTTTATGTCAAGGATAGTTTCATTGAGATGATTCTATTTGGTGTACGTCTATTTGTCAACTTGATATTATTTATTATCAATTAGGCATGTTCAATTATTTGGTTTGATGTTTTCAATTTTCCATTTATTGCAGATGATCGAAGGAGGTATTTCGAGTCTCGTTTAGGCGAGTCAAAAGAAACAACAATAACTCATGTGTTGGATGATGACTCTTTGAATGCTATTTTTATGCGCAGGTTAATTTTCTAGGTTTGGTTATGCTGTAGTAATTAGTATCTTGGACTGAACATTGTTTGTGCAAGATAAACTTATTTGTTTTGTGGTCGAGATGAAGAAATAAATTGTGAAACAACCAAAGAAAGTATGCAACCAGATGAATTGTAAAAAAATGAAGGCTAGCATGTACTCAGATTCAATCATGCAATATCTAACAAATGATTCTCCCACCATCTCATGAAACTATTACTTATTTGAATTGAGCTGGGTAATGCCAATGTTTCAGGTTCATTTAAGCCACACCAATAAAAAACAGTTAGTGAAGATATGAAATTGGGTTAGTTCTTTGAAAACCTTGATGTAAGATTAGCGTTATATTAGACTACTACTAAATTAGATATATTCTTTAAGTTTTTTAACCTTTTTATTAGGAGCTTTGACATGACTAACATGAACCAAAAATTCATTGCTTTTGAATGCAATTTAAGATGTCAAACTCTTCTTTAGTTTCTTACCCTCGGTTAAGTGTTGGTATCTTTCCTTGGCATACAAATGAGAACACTCCTACATATTCTACAGAACCAAGGGCTATTATCAAAAGGTTGTGAATAACATATTCAACGGACAAAAGTATCCAACCTTTGAATTTTGTTCCCACAGCTCTGCTTAAATTATAGATCATAAACCACCAATGAAATGCCTTGAGATGTATAAAATATTCGTGGACTTATATAAAAATTATACACTATATTCAAATCTCTTTTTCTAACCTCACTAGTACAATTTATAGTTTGTTGTTACCTTACTGATATACATTATTTGAACTTCGGTTCTGGAGGTTTCCTATGAAGTTGATTATTTGGAATCATAAATTTTTCCATCACATTTCATTAGGAAACTTAATAACTTTAGGATTTGAGTTGCATCAAGAAGTGAATAAAGATTCATATATCTGTGATGTGATTTGTCATTTGATTTTTTTTAATCGAAGGCAAACTTTAACTCAATAAATTTAAGTGAGTTTTCATTTGTTTAGTTCTGAATTTCAAATGTACACAGGGAGTTTTATGGTGTATCTTTTTGAATCATTTCTTTAATATCAATGATGTTGTTCATAAATATTTGCTCTTAAATTGAACAAACATGAAGGAACTTAGAAGATTATGGTGTATTTTTTTGAATCATTTCTTTAATTTTAGATGATGTCATTCATAAGAATTTGTGCTTCATATGAAAATTCTTGAAGGAACTTGGAAGATTATTATCAAGGATTGTTAAACTCAGTTGAATTTGTTGTGGATGGTTTTGACATTCTAGTTGGATTGATTGGTTAATGTAGCTGATTTATTCAACAAAAATTAATAATGGTGACTGATAGCGTTATTAAACATTTAAATTGTCATGCCTTTTTCATCAATAAGTTTTGATTCAACATAATTGCAGGCATTATTATAACAAGCGGTGGATATATTGAGTCAAGCATACAGGACTTCCTCATTTGGACTAGGAATCAGAACTAATAGCCCCTCTTCTCTGTAAATGGCATCAGATTTGTCTCGCAGAAAGTCGAAAGTAGTGAATGGGCTCAAAGCTGCAACAATGGGGATGCAATACCTCACTTGACAACAAGGAGAGGAATGATCTGTCCACATATGTGAAGGCAAAGCAGGTAGAAGGTCTTAGTCAAATCGGGTCCTTATCCTGCTTCCACTCTCTTCGACTCGTCCATAACTAGTCCTGATGATCGAGAGTTAACTGACTAGAATCCATTATGCTACCTTCTTCACTTGAAAATCATCAGGCAGAAAGTTTTAATAAGACAAGACAGTTGAGCTTATTATCTTGAATCAGTCACAAAGAGAATACTCTTCATCCAGAATACAGAGTGGTGGAACAAAGGATAATTGAAGATTATGCAGAGTTGGACGACTGTGAATTAGACTTATAGTAGTTTCTCTTTTTTCTATTGTTTGTTAGTTTCAAATTCTATATTTATCAAACATTGTCACTTAGACATAGTTTGTTATTATTTTCTTTGGGTATTGGGTAGTTGTTCTGAATGTATCTTTTGTTGACATTTGTATTAATTCTATTATGACCGTGTCATATTTTATGATGTAGATATTTGAATATTGATGTATGCCCATTATTTTGATAGTTCTATTATTTGAGTGACGAATGAGTGACGAAATGGTTATGTATCGATAGAGACGATTGTAAAAATCCGAGACTAATCCTTTTTAAACCTCTTTCTTCTTTTTACCGCGATAATCTATCATGGCATATGATTTTAGACTATGCTAATGTAGCGTGGCTTATAGTTTTAGCCTTTTAGGTCATCAAAATTTATTGTGGCAATTGACTTTGAACTACGGTAATTTACTGTGACCAATAATTTTATCTCATGATAAAGTTACCGTGGCTTATTATTTTAGGTGATGGTATATTTATCATCATCAATGATATTAGGCCATGGTATATTACTGTCACTAAAGGATTACTGCCATGGTAATTTACCGTGGCCAAAGGCTTTTAGTCATGGTAATTTACTGTGGCGTCTGCTTACAGGATTTGGTCACGGTAAACTTTTTGGCACGGAGGTTTAAGCCACGGTTTTTTTACCATGACTTGTGATTTTAGGCTACGGTAATTGGCCTTTTCGTGACGGGATTCGACCGTGGCTTGTTGTGTGATTTCTACTAGTGAATATCGCCCCAATAATATGAGGATCCGATATTGGGGTCACTACGCATACGGCCTTACTCTTTCGAGAAGCAAAGAGCCCGATCCAGATGCGCTTGCATACGGGAGCTGTCACTTCGGACAGGCGTTTCCCACATGCAATCCCTGATGACGGAACCCTTCGCCTTGACGGGAGACCATGGATGTCACTTATGTGATCCTCCATCTCATATTCAAATTTTAATTAATCATCATGAATCACATTCACATAATTAATTCTTCCAAGGGAAAAATAACTCTATTCATAATAGAGTGTCTCAATTGGACATAATCAATTTAATCATATTAAATTAATTATCAATCCAATTCAATCAATCAAACTTGATTATTTTACTTGAATATATATGGTAATATCTCAAAATACGTGCTAATTCGAATTTTAATAATTAGAAAATACACCTTGATTTTCTCCGGCATTATACAGTCCCTACCCGCTGTCATGGCCACTACTGATGAGAGTGGGACGGACCACATACGTTGCAACCCGCTGCCCCAATGCTCTCCGACTAGTCACCATATCCGCCTCGGGAAAGCGTAATGCCAGATATATCAATTTGTACTTGAGATGATCATCGGTTTTTCAACCAAAATTGTACCATATAATAATAATCAAAACATTTTTGATTATAAGGAAATTTGTTACACAAATTCCCAATTCTATTCAAGCATCAAGTTTGAAGATTGTGATTTCCAATTATGATTTAGATCACATCCAATCAATTAATTGGTTGAGGCCAAGTCAATTAGGTAAATAATCATCTTACAATATTTCACAAATATTTTTCAAGATTATTTCACGAAATTAACAATTAATTTCACTAATTGACAATCACTTGGTTCTAGATTAGGACTGCAATTTTAGTAGTGACCCCTACTCACTAAAATTAACATATCTCAATCAATTTAAATCCAAATTAGACAAACTCAATTTTCAAATATTGATAACTTGATTTAGGACAGAAACCAAGTGATGTTTCACGCATTTCGAGGTAGATGATAACAGTAATTAATTCTTTAATCATGTCAAAATCTAATGTTCCCGCAATAGTGCATACATGTTCATTAAAACAACCATATCTCGAGCATACAAAATCCGATTTATGCAAACTCAGATCCTATGGTTTCCTTATATAATGGGGAACAAAAATCAAGTAAATAATTCATGCTTAAACATTTTAAACATGGCCGAAATTATTTACTAAACAGATCTGCGAAATCAAATGCGATAAAAACTTTCGCGACCTTAACGAACCCAAGTCGTCCTCGGTTTTCGAATCATATTTGAAATCGTCAACCTGGCTATGATACCACTTGAAGGATATAGAATTATCCTCAAGAGAATCACGGAAGCGTGATCGTCATATCGGATACGACGAGGAACAACTAGTCGCACTAGTTGTTCGGTGCAACGGAATTTAAAAATTTTTTATTCGATGAAACCACATGATTCGAGAACGATTCTCAGATCGTTTCATCTACAACAATAACAAGTATAATGCAATACCTCTTGAAGCGTGGTTGATCAAGTCTCAAAGAGAAGAGACCTCCTGTCTCAAGTCCGATCGTCGGTGAGACCGCTTGCGAGCGCGGGGATGAACTACGTTGTCCTCGCAATCCAAGAAGTTGATCCAAGCGTAGTTGCTCCTGATCTCGTCGCACGAGATCGAACGTCTATTTCGTGGGCGTAGCACAACAAGAAGACGGAGAACCGAAGAACGTCGAAGCGGTGGCGCGGGCGTCGACGATTCTCTCCTCTAGGGTATGGTGGACGGCCACCAATATTAGAGGGAGAGAGGGCTGTCGTGTATGAAGAAAGAGAGAGAGAGAGCTCCAAAATTGCATGTCAATAGAGAGCATGGTATGCCTCTCTATTTATAGGGTTTTGGGATCCATGGATCTCAATCCATGTGACATATAAAATCAATGGATGAGATTGATTTATGTCAATCTAATGGTCAAGATTGTTGTTGGTAAAACCAACAAATTTAGGTTAAAATATATTTGACAAAAATCAAATATAAATTAGTCCTAAATCAACCCAATAAATAAGGAGAGAATGTACATGGAGATTTCATCTCCATGCACCTTCCATGTGGACGGCCACCCTTTCCTATTTGGAATAGGGTGCCGCCCACTATTTCCATGGGGAGAGCAATCTCATGATATTTCATGAGATTGCATATCTCCAAGGAAATCTCTCTTTATTTATTTGTAACAAATTTGTTGGGTTTTATTCTTCAAAAATAATTCACAATTATATTTGAGAATATTGCAATCTTGCCATGGAAAAATTGTGAATCATATTCACAACCCAAAACAACATATAATTTACATTGTCAATTAATTACACAATGTGTATCCAATACACATAATAATTAATCAACACATATAAATTATATTTATCTCTCTCTAATACATTATAAATCTCATTTATAATATATTATGAATAATTGGATATTTCTATCCACATTATTCTTATCCATAATAATTGTCACATTTAATTATATTGGATGATTTCTTCATACTTCAAGATAATTAAATCACATTTAATCATCATTTCTTCATTGCTTAGATCTTATGGAATTATTCTTGAACCCTTCAAGAATAATCCAATCTCTCCGCAGATACTTGGAGATAAGGACAGGGCGATTGTATTGTTCCATGTATAGTGACTTGGATTTGAGATCATATCTCAAATCTAGATCCCATGGACCTCCCACTGATGCTTGATCAAATCAAGACTGTAAACCTAATCTTCTCATTGCATCTGAATCTTATTCAGATCAATGTCCAGTTCATGGACTAAGATTAGGTCACTTCTCTAATGAGAGGAGTCACTAAAATCCAAACCGATTTCATCACTCCCTCGGAATGGAAGCGTCATGGTTATACAATCGTATATGATCAAATCACCCTCAGGTATTCCCAATACCTGCACATCCTGCATACTGGAAGAGTTATGATCGTTCTGAAGATAAAGATCACTTTTGCACTACCATCTTCAGGGTTAGATCATTTAAGTTTCTCAATCTTTGTCATTTGGGATTTGGTATAGATCATATGCTTTCACAAAGCATATATCTTACCTTCAAATTCATGTCATGCTTCCAAAGCACGACGACCATGCATGGAATTTATTCAGTCCCAATACCTCATGAGTGAGCTCATGTCTCCTGGTTCAGAAGTGAACCTGTATGATCCCTTTGAGAGATCGTATTACTCATATGTCCTTACATGCACACCAGCTCACCGGTGTATAGACCTTGGTTAGGTCATCAACCTATTGGTCTGCCAAATGTACACACTCAGACATGTAGCAACACATCTGTCTCCGGTCAGAGGATGCATGCCTATGTTGTGACATTATTCAACGTAGGTCTTTGGTTATCTCGATCTCGTCAAGTCAACCCATTGACTCAACTAACCTGACACCTCTGAATCACTATTCCCTTGCAGAGGACCTGCATCAAGAGGTCAGTCAGATATCATCCATATGAGATAGGATTACCATCTCCTACTAAGGCTGGAGATCATCACTTAATAATCATTTGATGATGCTTGATGAGTCCTCTATCTAACTCCTTAGATATTCATCCAAGCATCAACCTTTATGATTCATCCAATGAATCAACAGCTGTATGATCATTAAGTTGGCCATGGTACATAACCCTTATTGTACAGAGGGACCCTATAGTGCATTCACTCATTTAATCTCAGAAAGGGAGTGAAAAATAATCAATAACTTTCATTGATAATTTATTCGTTACAATAACATTAATTGTAGAAATGGTTCGCTCGGGGCTCACATTGCTAACAAGTCAATTCCCAGCTGACCTAGCAATAAGAATCCTATCTGCTCGAGATTCTTGGAGAAACCACAAGTCCATAGGCTGGAAAATATCAAATCTCGATGGGATTAATCCATCGTTGTGTTCCCATCACATCTACCTATAAAAAGATAGCAAGCAGTCCTGCGAATTTCAATGAAGATTGAATCTTAATCTCTAGGAGGTTGTAAGTCGGGGATGATCATCGTAACGAATGACAAAGGAGAGGAGATTGCAACCAGAGTTCCTGCATCTTGGCACGTTTGTGTTGACCACAAATGCCTGGATTTAGCAACTAAGAAGGATCATTTTCCATTTCTTTTCATGGACCAAATAGTTGAAAGACTAGCCATGAAGGAGTGTTTTTGCTTCTTGGATGGATACTCAGGATATAATCAGGTTGCAATCGGTCTGAAAGACCAAGAAAAGACTACCTTCACCTATCTATTTGGGACATATGCCTTTCTGCAGGATGCCATTCGGATTGTGCAAAGCTCCTACGACCTTTCAGAGGTGCATGTTGGTAGTTTTCGTAGATATGAATGGTAGTTTTCTCGAGGTGTTTATGGAAGATTTCTCAATCTACGATGATAGTTTTGATCAATGCTTATGTTATATAGATCAAGTTATGAAGAGATGTTGTAAATCCAACTTGGTGACCTCATGGGAGAAGAGTCATTTCATGGTAACCGAAGGGATTATGCTAGGCCCTGTCATATCCAAATGTGGCATGGAGGTTGATACTACAAAAAGGAGGTCATTTCAAAGCTAGTGACACCTACAAATTTGAAGAAAGCTCGGACATTCATTGGGCGTGTGAGATATTATCATCAATTTATCAAAGATTTCAAAAAAATTGCTTGACCGTTGACTGAGCTTTTAGGCAAGGAGACTGATTTCATCGTTGATGCTAGAGTCCTCCAAACCTTCAATAACCTAAAAGATCTGATCACTCAGGACCCTATTCTGCAATTGACAGATTGGTCTCTACCATTTGAGATCTTGATAGAAGCTTCAAATTATGCTATTGGAGCGGTTACAGGATAGAGGAGAGACAATCTTCCATTTGCAATTCACTATACCAACAGAACTCTTGATGAAGCTCAAAAGAATTACACAATCACTGAGAAAGAGATGCTCGCAGTCGTCTTCACCTTGGAGAAGTTCATATCTCATTTACTTGGATCCATAGTCTACGCAGACCACTCTGCCATCAGGTACTTGCAAGTCAAGAAGGATGCCAAATCAAAGCTAATAAGATGGATCCTTATGTTCCGAGAATTCAATCTCAAAATCCATTACAAAACTATAGTAAAAATGTAGAGGCAGATCATTTATCAAGAATGCCAAAGCTCGACACTCCTGATTAGAGCCTGATATCGATAACAGAGACCTTTCCAGATGAAGCTATTCTGTAAGTCACCTTGCTTCCTTTGTTTGTCGATATTGTGAACTATCTTGTTTCCAAGAGAACTCCACAAGATTGGCCAAAGCTGAAAGTTTACAAATTCTTGTCAGATATTCATTTTTATCAGTGGGAGGATCCATATCTCTTTCATGATGGGGTAGATTTCATATGGAGGAGGTGCATTCCTCAGGAGGAAGTCCACAACGTCCTCGAACACTGTCATACTAGAGAATCAGGAGGACACCACTCTAAGAAGCATACGACAACAACAGTGCTACAATGCGGCCTCTGGTGGTCGACACTCTTTAAATATGTAGAACATTTTGTGAGAAGATGTACTAACTGTCAGAAGATGGGTGACACAATCGGAAGAGAGACGCAATTCCCCTGATGTGTATTCAGATTTCAAATGTATTCGATGCATGGGGCATTGACTTCATAGGCCCATTTCCTAATAGTCAGGGTTATGAGTATATTTTGCTTGTAGTCTATTACGTAAGTTGTTGGGTGGAGGCTATCCAAACTTGAGCCACCGACAGTCGCTCTGTCTACTGATTTTTAAAAGAACATATCATTGAAAGGTGCGAGATTCCTAAAATTTCGATATCATATGGGGGTAGCCATTTCATCAACAAAAAGGTGAAAAAGCTAACACAAGAAATCTGAATTGAACATCGTGCCGCCTCTTCATACCACACATAATCTAATAGCTTGGCAGAATGTTTTAATAGGGAGACCAAGACCATTATCCAAAGGCTTGTACATCTAGATAGAAAGAACTGGTCTCGACTCAGTTCTCTGAGCCTATCGTACTGCGTACAGGTCACCTTTAGGTATGTCTACCTACCTTATGATATACAGCAAGATTTGCCATTTTCCTGTCAAGCTGATTAATAAATCTTTGTGGACAATTAATATCTTCAATGTGGATATGAAGAAAGCCAGAAAGAACAGAAAGCTTGATCTAAACAGATTACTCAAGTTCTGTGACTACGCATACGACAAAAACCTTATGTACAAGGAGAAGGTCAAGAAGTGGCATGACAAGCATATTATTTGTAAGACTTTCGAGCCAGGTCAGAATTGTTTGTTTGATGCAAAGTTAAAAGTGTTCCCAGGGAAGTTGAAGAGCAAGTGAACTAGGCTGTTTATAGTAAAGCATGCATGAGATAATGGAAGTATAGTCACATCCATCTTGTTAGATGACACACAACCTTTCATCATCAATGGAAGATTTTGAAACCTTATCTCGAGCATGATACCTTCCTGTTTGTGATTGACTCTATTCGTGTGGTCTATGATGAAGAGCTCCAAGTTTCAGCATCAATAGATTTATACAGGGCAATCAGAAACATTTTTATTAGTAATCTTTTTCTTCTTTTCATATTTCATTCTTTCATTCTTTCGAAAGCATCAATCATCCCATTCATCATTGTTATACTTAGACATAAGGATATATCTCATCCTAAGTATAGGGAGGATGAGTGTATTCGGATGATCATTCTTTAATCCCCTTATATGTATCCTCAATTCTTGGTATTGTATCTATACTTAGGGATATTTTATCCTAAGTATATGGGGAGACATACCGAGCGGATGATTTATCTATTCGTTCCCATCCTCGACCCTCTCTGCTTTATGCATAGTCTGTTATACTTAGGATTAATTAATCCTAAGTATGGGGGGACAATCGACTTCCTATTCTATAGTGAGTTATTGTAGTATAGACTTTCCTATACCTAGTACAATTTATGTCTTCTTTTCTCCATGAACTATGAGGACATAACTCAAGATAAGTTACGTCGTATATATTTTATCCATAACTTGTACTTGCGTATTTTGAATAACATGGCTAATTAATAAAATTTAAACACACATCAAAATTTATTTGTATTTATAGGTAATAAATCGGTTAAAATTTTTTGCAAAATGTTTAAAAAATGTTTGGAAAATTCTTTTGAAAGTGTTATAAAATTCTTTGTAAAATATTTTGAAACTTTTATAAAAATGTTTGTTTATAAAAAAACTTTTCTTTGTGTGAATAAAAATTTTTTAAAATCAATTTATAAATGGTTTGAAAATGGTTGTAAAAATAGTTTGAAAAAAATCTATAGATCCAAGAGTCACCAAAGTAGACTCTTGGACTATCTAAATGCACGTGCTCGATGATGCAATCGCTTTTTTCCACAACTCAAAAGGAAAGAAGAGAAAGAACTCGGGGGTGGCTTGATCTCCCTCTCTCTCTTTATATATATATATATATATATATATAAGCTCAAAGAAAGA
Organism: Ottelia alismoides; assembly: GCA_037367405.1. Classification (NCBI taxonomy): domain Eukaryota; kingdom Viridiplantae; phylum Streptophyta; class Magnoliopsida; order Alismatales; family Hydrocharitaceae; genus Ottelia; species Ottelia alismoides. Next base: position 935,465 of record JAZKJV010000928.1, read on the forward strand.
TCGTGAGTTTTGGATGCAAGCCCCCAGAGGCTAGAGGGGGTCGGTTAGTGAGTGGAAAATCAAAGAACTAAGTACCTTCAGCCTAATTTCTGCATTTAATAAAGATATAAAAATCTGACCAAAAACAAATAATCTAATATGAAATGAACTACCTATTAAGAACTATCCTCGAGGTCTTGGAACTTGCTTGAAGAAGGATAGTCAATTTAGAGATAGAGTGAGTCTATTCGGGGAATCAATGCTCCTATCTGAACCCCTCTAAGCTTTCTCCGACAAAGCTAATACAGGTCCAGTCCACTAGTTTGAAGATCAAAGTGGTCTTGTGGGTACAAGACCCCTCAGAGAGGCCTGATTGGCATGGGGGAGACTACCTCCTTGCAACCACCTAAGCAACGCAGGAAAGGCCCAAAGCCAATCCCAGAGTAAGAAATTTTGATTCTAGTCAAGGTTAAGCAAAATATATTATAAAGCTACTATATATTTTGGTATTTCTTCACAGATTAAATAAAGTCTCGCTTTTCATATCTTTCATTGTTTGTTGGGTTACCCTAACCCAAAAGAGCCTGATTAGGTCGACTTTGCTATAATAGGGTAGACGCCTCCTCGGCTTGCTTTGTTGCATCTGCGTTCCGATTCGACTTCAAGAGAGAACTAGAGGAAAGATTTCGAACTCCCCGACTGGCTCTTCATAGGAGCTTTCCAAAGAAATGACATAGTAGCCACCTCTACGACGCTTGGAATGATTTTAGGCGCGATGTATTCCCTTCGGCTATATAATCATGTGTTTCTAGAAATTTGCGTCGGTTTGCCTGACTAATAGCTTGAAATGTCTCAGATATATTGGAAGAACCATCCAAGGACAACATAATGTATAGTTCTTTAGCTATGCTTCTCTCACTTATCTGCGGCCATTGGATCAGATAGTCTATTTTAACTCAGAGGCTCACACATATGTGAATGGGGGTTGTGTCTGCCAACACAAGATAACTGAAGTATGGAGTCTAGAAGCATGAAACGTTCTCATTAATTCGCACCCATCTTTCAAAAGTATTTGATTTTCTAATCCAATATTACTGTATATGTCTTTTTCCTCTATAGAGAGCTGCAGAAGGCGAAGAAGCGTATCGAGGCATACAAGGCTGGTGTGAAACCTGATTATGATTGATGGCTTTAGACTAAAATCAGATAAGCGCGTCAACTCACTTTTCTTATTCAACGCCAGAAGAAGTACTAGTCGTGCTTCAAACAATTTTGTCTTCTCTATATTACCAAATCTCTAGAGTTAAGACTTTTCTATGAAGAACTACTGAAGTTCATGCTTGGTTTAGATATCTTGTTGGTGACCCACTTTCAGAAGCTTTTCTCCTAGTCCCCGAATTCAGGACCTGTCGAAGTATGGAGACCCCTAGCGCTTGATACTGGTTTAGATTGGTGTTCGAATCGGCATCATCCAAGTTAGAACCCGAGCCAAAGCGTGGAGAACTAAACGATCCTGGTTATGCAAAATGATGAATCCCAATTCATCACCCTTTATTCCTTTATTTTAGCTAGAAACCTTAGCCAAATACCTTGTAAATATGTGTAAATATCATAAGTGTCAAAACACATGCATCATGTACATATACATAATTAGCATGTTTTTGTGTGAAAATAAAGGAATAAAGAAACACAAGAAAAAGAGGGAAATAATTAGAATAAATATTGAGTGACCTAATCCCAAGGGAGGGCTCAGTATGGGCCTGACCGCAAAAGAACCCAAGTAGAGAGAGATAAGGTCAATCATACATGTACATAACCCTATGTGTATAAATAAATTTATTTTCCTAAAATAAAAATAAAAAGTGTTTCTCATATTTTGTAAATATTTATAAAAATAAAATAAAAATCAGGAAAAAAGATAAAGATAAAAATAATAAAAATCACTTTCCACCTTGTATATATACACCGTGTACATATGTATATAAACCTATTTATTTAACTCATGTAAATGCATCCTAAAAATAAAATAAAAATACCTTTTTATTCCAAATTTTATTTTGAAAATAAATAAAATATAAAATTGGAATAACTAAGCAAAAATAAACAATTAAAAATAAAAATAAAAAAATACATATGTGTATATACCTATATAAAATAATAATATCATGTAAATACGTTATTTATTTTTCAAAAAAATAAATAAAAATCACTAAAAAATTACTTTGAAAATAAATAAACAATTTTCATGTTGAAAAGTTTTTAAAATAAAACCATCTACTATTTTTAAATGAATTTACAAAGAATTAATAACTGGATTTTCCCATTGGTCCATGGGGGATTGTTGACCCCCGGTCAACTCCCCCCCCCCCCCCCGGACCACTCAACTCGGATCTTTGCCCCCGACCCGATTTCTTAGATTTTTGTAGGCTTGATCCGACCACCATCCATCGAAACCCCGGGCTCCGATTACTCTTGGTTCATTCTAGACTCACGCCTGATCATTGTCCAAGGGATCCGTGCTCCCAGAACCTCTCCCGATTCCAATCTTATCGGACCCTTCCTAGTATATAGTCTCACCTCCGGACGCAATTTCAATCCATCTTTGGCCTCCGTCTTCCATCCCAGGACCTCCATTCTCTTCCCTAGAGTGACAGCTATCGGTAGGGAGTGTCGCAGCGAGGAGAAGGCGGCCCCAGCCACTGATCCGGCGAGCTTCATCGCCGTGCGCCGTCGCAAGGTGTACCCGAGCCTCTGGCCCTGACAAGCCATCGAGGCGACGATACCAGGAGCTTCGTCAGCCCCAGCCCAGTCGATTCTGATCACCAGGTACCTTCGATTCCCTCTAGGTTAGGATAATTTCCATTTTCGCCCAAATCGTGCCGCCGGCCTTCGCCGGCTGATTCATACCGCTCCGCTCATCCATTGATTGATCTGACCCCTGATTCACCTTCAAGAGACTCCTCTCCATCTGCTACGCATCTCCGATCATCCTGTCTCGCCTCGGAGCAAGACCTGAGGTCTCCTCCGCCGTCGCTTCACCGGAGACCACTCTCCGCCCCCTTCCGATCACCCATTTCACCCATAACCAGGTCGAGGCACTTTGCCCTCGACCCAGCATTCGTTTGGTGTCGTGTTTCAGGTCAAAGAACCTCATCTGGAGGTCCATCAGTCCAGGCACAGCAGCTCCAGCTCGCCCTCGTCGCCGGACCGTCTCCGACGTCTCCGCCCCATCTGAGCACGCCATTAGCTGCGGACAATGTTGAGCATCATTTCCTCTCTCAGAGCAGCACCGGAGAAGGTCTTCAGCGCGTGTATTGGGCCGGCGAAGCTCGCCGACGAGCTATTCTTCGAGGATCTCCAGCCACCGTCGGATAGAGCTCCCGCCCCATTTTTTATCGTTGTCGTCAGATTGCGAGAGATCTACACCATCCGATCCATATGGGATTTCATCTGGAGCGTTCATCGGTGAAGGGGTAGCCACGCATATCAGCCGTCAGATCAACATGTGGCACCCCCTTGTCCGTCAGATCCTAATAAAGGGGTAATTTCCCTTAGGCCTCTGCCTTTTTGCTTTTTGTCGTGTAGTCCTGTAAATATTAGTTTACATTGTTTTTATTTTGGAACAATTGCAGTTAGGACCTTAGGTTTATTTTATTTGCATTTTAGTCCTTGTTTATGTGAGCCACATGCATCGACACCTGAGATTTGGGATATTTGCACTTTTAGTCATGTACTTCCTGCGTGTTCTTGATTGCATATTTTTAAATAGGAATTACACTTATGCCCCTCTGTGTTTGAACCACGTGCTATGCGCGTGCTTTTTGGTCTTTTTGCATTCCAGGCTCTGGACCTTTATTTGTTATTATTTGGTCCTGGAAGTATGTTTCTTTGCACTTAGGTCCTTGCTTGCTGTGTGCCTTGTTTTTATTGAATAAAATATCAAATCAAATCCAAATTAGGTGAAATTTGGAAACTTGGCTCTTGCCATAGTGCAAAAATTTCCCTAAATTTTTGGAACATTTTCGAGGCTTTTTGCTATTTTTAAAAAATAAAAAACACGTATTTTTGTTACTGTTTGAAAAAGAAAATCAAAGAAAAATATAAAAACTTCTTTAAAAATTCTAAAAAAATTAGTGCTAGTTAATTTTAGTGTTTTCTAGCTTTTGTTCAATTTTTAGCTTATTTGGATTTATAACACCCCTAAAAATTGAAAAACCCTAAAAATCTTACAAAAATCATTAAAAATTCCGTAAAATTCAAAAAAATGCAAATTCTTTTCTGCAGCTTAGTTTTTGTACATACTTTCATAAAAATTGTCTCCAGACTTTTAGAAACCAATTATATACTTTTAATTGGTCTTTCAAGTCTGGCTGCACAATGAGCACTATTTTTCACCTTTCTTGATTTTTATAAAATCAAAAAAAATTGAAAAAATCTGAAAAATTCAACAAAAACACTTCAACAAAAACATTTTATTAATTAATAAAACAATCATAAATAAAATATTTCCTTCATGAAAGTTGTGTGTAATAATGTATACTAATTTATAAAAATATCATAAAAAATATTTAATCAATAAATAAATAATTACAATGAACCTAAAATGCCTAAAAGTCCAACTAATCAAATTCAAAACTATTTACAAAAAACTTAAAATTGACCAAACTCTCTTTTAAACTTCGTTTTGTAACAATAATATTTATTAAAATTACCAAAAACTCATGGAATAAATCATGTGAGTTTTGACATTTGGACCCCTTTGTATATATGTACACTACGTATATACAACTTTTTATTTTCTATTTATTTATTTGTAACTCTAACTAACTTAATTCCTTTATAAAATGTTCATAAAAATCACTTAAAATAAAAAATATAACTTAAAAATAAATATGAATAGATACCAATAAATCTCAAAATCGTAAAGCCTAACTTCAGAACATCAGAACTTAGCCGAATGAAGTCGATTTCCATCCATAAGTTCTGATGTTCTGAAGTTATATTTATGCAAATATTATATTTTCTTATTTATTTATGCAAATATTATATTTTTAAATGTTTTGTATATATTATTTAATTTATATAGAAATAAAAATACTAAAATAAGAAAATAATAAAAAAATATAGTATTTATTGTATATGTATTTTATACCTATGAATAAAGGTTTTTATTTATTTATCCTATTTATTTAATTTATTAAAAATCACCATAAAGTTACTTAATTAACATTATTTATTTTAATTATTTTCTAATTTAAAATCATTTCCTAATTGATTTTATTTATTCTTTATTTAATATGTCAGTTCTTCTTTTCCTTATTTTGTCTTTTCCCCTCAACCAAATAATATTCTCAACTGACCCAATTTCTCCCAATTCTCTAGATCGGGTGTTTGATCCCATTGACTTGAATTTTTTGCCAAGTTGAAGATAAACTAACCATTATTTTCCCCAATAAAATTTTATGTAATCTGCCTCTTTTTGTGCGTCAAAATTTCATTTGAAAATTAAAGTTTCTTGCCCTTTAAATAACCTTAGTGCTTCTTCCTCTTCCCATCTTTGGCTTCTTCTTCATCTTTCAGGGAGCTCCATTAGATCCAGAGTGATAGCAGATCAATTGTGCAGCGACGAGGAGAAGATAGAGCCTCTGATTTTGTGATCATTTCCATGTTCTGCCTCTTGCGATCATAACCTCTACCGCCGCCACGCCATCGAGGTCATGACCTGAGGATCTCGATCCTCATCTTAGGCACACCATCCATCATGAAATTTTGATTTTGTTATTTTTTGTTTCTCTATTGTTTGATTTTATATCCATCACAGTAGGTTTCCACCTCTGATTTCTTCCTGGTTTTCATCGAGATTCATCTTCGTAGATCTTCATGTCAATGTTCTATCTCATGAAATCTTCCAACTCCGATCATGATCGGTGATCGGAGCTTTGCTCCGTTCCTTCACTGCCACAAGGAGCATCCCATTCACCCTTTTTTGTTTGATTTGGGACCAAGCCTTTCTGCTCAAGTATGGTGAACCATTGCAGGTACATATTCTGGGAATTATAACATCAATGATCAATGTCTATCGAGGAGGAATGAACAGATGGAAATGGACTCGAGCTGCACCTGATCTGTCCATTATCAAGTCATAGCAGTAGAACTGAGTCGAAGCCACATTGATCTGGAGTATCTCCTGGAGGTTGCGTGATGAATTTCATATTCATCACTCTAAAAATGATGAATTAATCTCAAATCCCTAAAATTCATTGGCCTTTCTTCAGTTATTCTGCATAATTAGCATTCATGCATGTTTTGATAAGATCACATTTTATAACTCAATCGAATGATCTCCGATTTAGGTGTACTCTCTTTTAGAGTTTGTTTTGTAAAATTATCTATCAAATAAGAGCAGTTTCACTAAAATCAGAGTTAATATGCAAAAATTAGGTTTTGGAACCCTATTGGTATACTTATATATATGTATATATTGTATATATTTGTATTTATTTATTTTCTTATTTATCGGTGTGCATATTGTATTTTTAAATGTTTTGTATGTATTTATTTTATTTATATAAAAAAATAAAAATAATAAAATCAGATAATAATAAAAATGGTATTTATTGTATATGTATTTTATACCTATGAATAAATGTTTTTATTTATTTTAAACTATTTATTTAATTTATTAAAAATCACCATAAAATTATTTAATTAACATTATTTATTTTAATTATTTTCTAATTTAAAATCATTTACTAATTTATTTTATTTATTCTTTATTTAATATGTTAGTAGCTCAGCTTTTCCTTATTTTGTCTTTTTCCCCTCAGCCAAATAATCTTCTCAACCGAGCCAATTTCTCCCAATTCTCAGATCGGGTGTTTGATCCCATTGACTTTAAATTTTTGCACAGTTATAGATGAAATAACCCTCATTTTCCCCAATAAAATTTTAAGTTTTTTGCCTCTTTTTATGTGTCAAAATTTCATTTGAAAATTAGAGTTTCTCACCCTTTGAATAACCTTAGAGCTTCTTCCTCTTCCCATCTTTGGCTTCTTCTTCATCTTTCAGGGAGCTCCTTTAGATCCAAAGTGATAAAAGATCAATTGTGCAGCGAGGAGGAGATGATAGAGCCTCTGATTCGGTGATCATTTCCAAGCTCTGCCTCTGGCGATCATAACCTCTAGCACCGCCGCACCATCGAGGTCATGACCTGAGGATCTTGATCCTCATCCTAGGTACACCATCTATCATGAAATTTTGATTCTGTTATTTTTTGTTTCTCTATTGTTCGATTTTATATCCGTCGCAGTAGGTTTGCACCTATGATTTCTTCCTGGTTTTCATCGAGATTCATCTCGGTAGATCTCCACGTCGATGTTCTATCTCATTAAATATTCCAACTCTGATCATGAACAGTGATCGGAGCTTTGCTCCGTTCCTTCACTGCCACAAGGAGTATCCCATTCACCCTTTTTTTGATTTGGGAACAAGCCTTTCTGCTCAAGTATGGTGAACCATTGCAGGTGCATCTTTTGGGAATTATAGCATCAACGATCAACATCTATCGAGGAGGAATGAACAGATAGAAATCGACTCGAGCTGCACCTGATCTGTCCATTATCAAATCATAACAACAGAACTGAGTCGAACCACATTGATCTGGAGTATCTCCTGAAGGTTGCATGATGAATCTCAGATTCATCACTCTAAAAATGATGAATTAAGCTCAAATCCCTAAAATTCATTGGCATTTCTTCAGTTATTCTGCATAACTAGCATTCATGCTTGTTTTGATAAGAAGAATAGCATTTTATCACTCATAGTTGCACAAAATAAGAAGCCAAAATTAGCCACAACAACCTGTAAAATAGCCTAACTTCCTTGATTTTTTACTAATTCATGCTAACTTCAATTGACCTAAAAGTAATTGTGTACATATTACTAACAAGAATAAATGAAAATATAAAAAAATCACTAGCCCAAATAAGTGGACCAAAAACCCAAACCTTAGTTCTAGGATTTCCGGACTAAAACCTTGATATCTTCCTCATCCAATGTTCAATTTGATACTACTCACTTTTGAACTAATGCACATTCAAATACCTTCAAAACAGGACCAAGTTCAACTGAATCAGAGCTCACATGTGAAAGTTGGGTTTTGGGCCTCTTTTGTACATTTTGTATTTTAGCAGTTTTTGACCTATTATTTTATGTACATAATTTACTCATTTTATTTTATTTACTTCTCATTTGCCTTATTTGATAAAAGTTTTATTAAAATGCATAAAAATCCAAATCCAAAATGAGCTTAAAATTAAAAAAACCAACTGAGTCCGAGTGTTCGCTAACCGTTTGTACATAAGTTATCTTTTTCATATTTTATTTTATTTCTTCTTCTTATCAACTAATAAAATCCAAAAAAATATACAAAAAATTAGAAAACCCTAAAATCAAGGTATTCTATGTACATGGTATACCCAAAAAATATCACTTTGCACAAATGATCGATTTTGGTTTTGGTCTCTTAATGAAAGTTGTAGATCTCATTGAGAAAACAACTTTTGTGAAGAAAAGTTTTCGATCCAAGGTCATTTGCTATTTATTACCGATTTTTATTTGTATTTATTTTTTGATTTTCGTGGGGTTGCCACATGGCGGCTTAAGGAGCTGCCACGTGTCACCCATTTTTTTGCCTTATTTATTTTTTTAATTAATAAAAAATAAAAAAAGAGAAAATAAATAAAAAATTCGTACGTGCAGAGCACGTGCCTCCTGTGTGCAAATTAAGCTCAAATCCCTAAAATTCATTTTGCATTTCTTCAGTTATTCTGCATAATTAGCATTCATGCATCTTTTGATAAGAATTGCATTTTATCACTCATAAATGCATAAAATAAGAAGCCAAAAATCTCGGCCACAATGACCCGTAAAATAGCCTAACTTCCTTGATTTTTAACTAATTCATACTAACTACAATTGACCTGAAACCATCTCCATTGTGTACATATTACTAACAAGAATAAATGAAAAATACAAAAAAATCACTAGCCCAAATAAGTGGACTAAAAACACAAACCCTAGTTCTAGGATTTATGGATTAAAACCTTGATATCTTCCTCATCTAGTGTCTGATTTGATCCTAATCACCTTTGAACTAATGCACATTCAAATAGCTTCAAAACAAGACCAAGTTCAAGTGAATCAGAGCTCATACGTGAAAGTTGGGTTTTTGGCCTCTTTTGTACATTTTGTATTTCAGTAGTTTTTGACCTATTATTTTATGTACATAATTGACATATTTTATTTAATTTCCTTTTCATTTGTCCTCTTTGATAAAAGTTTTATTAAAATGCATAAAAATCCAAATCCAAAATGAGCTTGAAATCAAAGAAACTAACTGAGTCTGAGTCTTAACTTGCTATTTATACAAAAGTTATCTTTTCACATTTTATTTTATTTTTTATTCTTCTTAATTAATAAAAATATAAAAAATTAGATTAATTTATAAATATTTATATTTGATTTTATCATATTTTTTCATATTTTTATATAGTTTTAAATGTCAAAAAAATTAGAAAACCCAAAAATCACGGTATTCTATGTACATGGGATACCCCAAAAATATCACTTTGCACAAATTATCAACTTTGGTTTTGGTTTCTTCATGAAAGATGTAGATCTCATAGAGACAACCAACTTTCGTGAAGAAAATGTTTCGATCCAAGGTTTTTTGCTATTTATTCAAGATTTTTATTTGTATTTAATTTCAATTTTTGTGGGGCTGACACGTAGCAACTCATGGAGCTGCCACGTGTCACCCATTTTGCCTTATTTATTTTCATTTTTAATTAAGTAAAAAAATAAAATAAAAAAAGAGGACACATAAAAAAATTGCACGTGCAGAGCACGTGCCTCCCACGCACACGCCCTGCACGTGTCATCTTCCCCATTTCCTAATCTTTATGCCTTTCTCCTCCGTGAATAGCCGCGCCGCCACCCTCACGTGCCGCTTAATCACAGATCTCCCACATATCAATCTCCTCGTCAAACCTCGCCGCCGCCCCTCTCCAATCCCCTTTCGTATCCAGCCTTCTCCTCTTCCTATTAAACCATAACCGGGCATCCCTCAGACTTTATCTGCCAACTTATGCTGGAAGGAATGACCGGCCCGAGGTGACAGCTTCACATCCCGACAACACGACAAGATCTGAGGGTTTATACCTCGTTGTAGAGCAACCAACCCTGTCGCGTCTGCCTAGCTCCATCATCGTGTCGTTGAGCCCACGTTCATTCCACCCCCGTACCCCCAGCATCTCATCACCATCGAAACTCTGCTCCTCCTCCTCGAATCCAACATTGTTCCACTTAGTCACCATCTACTCTGACATCCAAACCACTACCAACATCCTCGATATGCTACTTCCATCGCCCTCGACTCACCTCCTCCGCAATTCAGCTTCACCGCCGGTCAACGAGGCCTCTCCCGCACCACTCCTCTGTGCTTCGACTCCACTGGCTCCAATTCGCCTCTAGATCCTTCAAGCCTTCGAGCCACCTTCATGCGACCCACTACCTTTGCAGCAAGCCTAGATATCGCATGGAATTCCTTCATCGACAAATCTCTTCCATGCCAGCAACACAAGCCAGGAGGCCTCACCACCACATCATCTTCTTCGACCTTCGGTCGACTCCTTGCCTCCACTCTGGTGGTCGGAGCCACTGCTATTCTGCACCATTCCGCTGGGCCCGCGACCCGAGTCCCCTGCCACGTGCGTCGCACATGAGTTGGGGGAATGCGTGGAAAGAAGGCCCCCTCACATTATAGGAACATGCGTGGAGGGCTAATTACATTGAAGCCCCTGACAGTTCCCTGAATTGCTGAGATCCCCATCATTGCAAAGTCACGCGCATTGCACGTGACTGATTGGAAATATTGCACAAAGCCCCTGGAGGACCCTAAAATTACAATCTGCCCGTTGCTGCTCAAGGGTCACGTGCCTGGCACGTGACCGCTTGAGATTTTTGCAAAAATACCCCTAGGGGTATACGTATTTACACTTCAGTCCCTCTATGCATATTTTATTTTATTTATTGCAATTGTTATTATACCCCTGTGTTCCCCTCTTATTTTAAACTGATTTATTACATTATTTTATTTATAAAAAATTTACATGATGTTTTTCAACTAATTCTCTACGATTTGGTATGCGTATGATTATTTTATCCTCTGTGGTTAATTAGTAATTATTATTTTCGTGGAAAATGGCATATTTTTCTCATTCTCTGCTTGAAAATTCATAAGTAATTAACCATAGCTCTGAAAATTGTCAAAAAAATCAATAATTGTAGAAGTAGTTGTATGTCGCTTCGTGTCTAAAAAGAATTACATTTTCATGTAGGGTTTGTTCTGTAAAAACCATTTTGCATATTTCAATCTTTAATTTTTAATAATGATTAAAACTCATATTTTTAAAGTTTAGGATTTTTCTATGATCAACCACCTAGTGATAGATCTTAGATAACTTTATCCATTGAAAATAAATATTTTAATATGTATTATAATTAATTATTGAAATTCACTTTGTTTACATTCATAAATTCATAAAATATTTTGCTTGCATCCAAAAACTCCAAAAACATTTTAGTGCATTCATTTCATCATAATTAACATCTGGGTCAAGTTTTTTATTTTTCAGACATTATTTTAAAAATTTTATTTTAGTCCCTAAAATTGGATATATTCAGACAATATTTGCATACCAAATTTTTATTAAAAATATAAAAAAGACCTCCTCGAAAATTGTAAACGAACTTGATAGACAAAATTCTAGGTTATTTCTTTGCCTCCTTCAGTTCTACCTTGGGACTTGTCCGAGTAAAATAAACATAAACCCACATTTATTAAAATTGATTAATTTATTGTAATTAATTTCTTGACCGATTCCTAATTCCTGCCTACATCGAAATGACACATTAAAGCTTAATTCACGTAAATTAAAGTAGGGTTTTTGTGACTTATCATTGAGAAGCGTAGAAGATATCAGAACCTTAAGGAGATAGAATTGTAGCACATGCATTGAGCATCAGATCTACATGCATCCAATCCATTCACGAGAAGAAGATTTGATTTAATCGAGAGCATCTTCTGCAGATTTGAATATGCAGATTGAGGAACATAAAATAATGGCATCAATATCTAGTACCTAGAAGTCAGGAATGATCATATGGAGTTTTTTGGGAAAGAACAAGCTCACCACCGCTGCATAGAGAAACACTGATCGAGATCAAGACGACCACCTCTTTCATCGAAGTGTTGAGATACATCGAGATCAAAGCATATGCAAATCTTCAAAACAAACATGAATCGAGAAGCTCCTCTGATCAGATCTGAGCGCCAACACCATCACTTGCAACTAGATTGGGGAAGAACACTTCAAACCCCAAGATTAATCCACTATTATAGGATTCTCTTGCATCGGACAGTTCAAAACTCGCCACGTATTGATCCCACATCAACCGTCCCCATTACTCAAAGCAAACACGTGCATATCACATGCGCCTGATATTGTTGGGTAAATTTGAATAATCCCCTCGGTTGTTATTGTATGTGAAAAACAATTCAATTCCAGTGTCTTTCACGTGATGCACACGTGACTTTTGTGAAAATGATACATTTTCTCCTATTTTATTACTCTATTATCATTTTCGCATAACTTTGTAGAAATTACAACTCAGTCCTTCTGATTCAGCATTTTATTTTCGTGCCTATTTTTCATGAAATAAATATTAATTGTGATCTAAAAATTCTATAAAAATTAGGTTAAGCTTCTATTGACGTGCTCTAAAAATTCTATAAAAATTTGTTTTCTTATTTTTAATTATTCAAAAATCACCAAAAAATAATCCTGTTTGTTTTACAAAATTTATAAAAAATTAAGAATGTTAAAAATTCCAAAAAAAAATAGTGAAGGTGTGTTTTGACTTGTTTTAATTCATATCAAAAAATTGTGTGAAATTCCATTACAAAAACCAAAAAAATCAGAAACTACATGATACCTTAAAAAATTCATATAAAATCATTAAAAAAAATAAAAATGTGTTTATGGTCTTAATTTGAAGCTTAGTAAAAAAATACTTTTTTGTGAAAATTAATTGCCATTATTTTGGATATTCTTTCATTTTTAAAAAACCCAAAAACATTTGCTTGATTTTCTGATTGCTTTTTTCTCCCATTTTTCACTGTTTTATAACTCCTAAAAAACTAAAAATATCAGGAAAATACAAAAAATATAAAAAACATAAAAATATTTTAATTTGATTTTTATGGACATCTTTACCATATTTGAAAATCTGAAAAGAGAGCTTGTGTGTTTTTATTACATTCCTTTTACTTTCGTTATTCGAATATTAAAAACAATAAAAATTTAAAAACTAAAAATAATTAAAATTTTGAAAATCATAAAACATAAAAAATATAAAAATTAAAACCTCATAAAAATAAAAAAGATAAAAGTTCCTACAAACCAATAGTATTTTACTTTGAGTTTCCTTTTTCTTTTCATTTATTTTTGTCTTTAAATTGAATAATATTCGTTTAATAAAAGTTGCAGATGAGTCGAAAATCGATACGGTTAAGATGGAATGAATATGCATTGTTATTGTTCTCAACCAATCGATTCAGTCAACGAGTAAAACACCTTTAAATAAAATCAATCAATGACAAGAAAGCGGTCTTCGCTATTTAATTTACCTGGTATAGCGACCAGGGTCGAATACAATGAGCACGATTCAAAAACTTAGCAGTCAAATTTTAAAGATAATTTTTTAGTGGTTTTTTATTTCTTAATTTTTTTTAATTTTCAAATAAGGAACAATATGCACAAGGGAATAAAATTACATACACCACACTCTTTTTAAATTTTTCAAATTATATAAAAAAGCTCAGAATATTACAGATTATATATTTTTGGGTTTTACAAGTTTTCAAATATTTTTGATAATTTTTGTAGAATTTTCAGATGTTTTTGTGATTTTCTAAAATTCAAATAGTGCTCAAAATACAAAACAATGCACAACCTGGAGTAATTTGCAACTTAAAAATATTTTAAGTACCCAAAAGTTTTGGAATTATTTTAATGCAAAAATATACATGAATATCTATACATAAGAACTGAAATCTCTATTTTTCGATTTTTCTAGAATTTTCTACAAGTTTTCTAAGATTTTTAGTATTTTACGATTTTTGGGTTTTACAAATAGTCAATAACCAAATTTAAACAGAAAATACAACATAGTAAAATACAACTATTCTAATTTTTTGAAACTTTTATAGAAATATTTAAATTTTCATGATTTTTTGAATTTCATGAAGAGAAAAAGATACTACTTTTTATTTTTAAATAAAACAAATGACGACAAATGCAATGCAAAAATTACTGTAGATAGATCAACCAAACATGAGATAACACATATTTTTGCAGAATTTATTGAGCACAAATGCTATTTATTCCAATAAAAAATAAGCAACAATTAAAGTCTAGAATAAAAGGACTGGAATGCAATTTGTTCAATATTTTTGCATCAGAATATAACAAGAAAATAAATAGTGGAAGTTTTGCAAAATACCTAATGAATGCGTACATTGCACGTGACTTGCTAAAGGAGGGGATTTTATGTAATTATGAAAACTTCCAGGGGCTCAGATGTAATTTTCCCAAATTAGGTCTTTAATGGTCTTCTTTGTAATATGGAGAACTTACGGGAGCTTTTATGAAATTTTGCCAAATTTTTTTATTTTTTAAAACTAGGGTTCCGTGCTTCCTTCGTTGTTCTTTAAAGATGGGAGGGTAGCGTGCGTCACCGCAGGCTTCTCTCTCCAAGCCGGAGGCGGCTGCGGGGCGGCCCTTCGCGCGGTGGTGGCGACCACGGTGGCGAGCGACGATGGTGGTCGGAGGATGGCAGCACCGTTGGGACTGCGCACGCAGACGGGGACTGCAGCAGTGGATGATGGCACGGCGGCGCTGCGATGCTTAGGATTGCAGAACGGCGACGAGATCACGATGGTGACGCGACGGTGGTGCCTTATGTGAGGCAGCCATACAACGGAGGGGATCTTCGGTGATGCACGGAGGATACATGCGGCAGGAGGCGACGGGAGAACGGGCTCGACGACGCGGGGGCGACACATCAGGCCGATCTGCGGAGGCGCGCGCGAGTCAGGCAGAGGCACCGTTGGGCTGAGGCCGATCTGGAGTTCTGGGCTGCTAGTAGAGAGTGTCCCCCCACGGGTGACGAACGTTGGCTGGTGACCAACCCAACAGGCTGGGGCGCGGTGGAGGGAGCCACGCGTGGGGAGGTGCTGGACTTCTTCTTGCCCTTTTTTATTTTTTTGCAAATGGAATTGTAATTCCATTTATTTATTTTATTATTATTTTTAGATTGTTAACAGAAACATTAAAATTTATTATATATATAATTTTCCTGCAAAACAAATGTTAGGAAAACAATTGAAATACATTCATTTTCTTTTTTTTATTTTATTATGCAAAAACCAATGAAGACGCGAATACGACAGTTCGGTCTCGATTATTCAAAATGCGGAAAATGAATATAATAGATACATGAACGAGTACGGATCCTGCAATATAGAAGATGGACCCGGATCTCCAACCTCTGTGCGTGGTCGGAGGTGAGAGATCGTGTGAGGTAGAATAAGAGAATGATGAGATCAAGAAAATGGGGCGAAATCGATAGTTGGAGATGAATTGTGGTGTAAAATGTTTAGGAATTTAAGATCTAAATTTTAATCAAGAAATCAAAGCATAAATGGAGTCTGATATTTATCTTGGAAAAATGATGGAAACAAAATTGCATCTCACCTCGGGATTGGACACACCGTGATGGACTCGAAAAGGACCGAATCGTTGTCACCGACTAGCTCGGAGGTTGGGCACCCTTCTGCGATGAGAAACTCTCGGAGATCAGGATCCTCTCCACCAAAGATTGATCAAGAACAAAGGAGGGAGGAGAATCTCAATAAAAAGAGAAGAAAAATAAAAAAGGAAAGGATACACAAATAAGGAATATTTTAGTGGTTAATTAAATTAACTAATTAATTAATTAAACAAATTATTTAAAAGCAAAATTTGGAATTAAATAAAATAACTAAAATAATTAAATTATAAAAATTAATTAACCACATTAATGGTGGTTATTTAAGGCATAGAATCAAACCTTTATATACAAGGCATGTTTCCAAATCAAATAAATGAATAAATTAAATAAATAAATCCAAATTTCATAATTATATTAATTTAATTAATCAATTTAGATATAAAATCTTTTTGGTGATTTTTATGCAAGGAAATTAGTTGTATACAAGTATCATATACATATAGCACAATATCCACATGTACAAAAAAGAAATTTTTTTTAAGAACCTTCTTTTTTTAAATTTTAGTATTTTTTACTATTATTTTAATAATGAAGATATTATTTACAATTATGTACATTATGTAGAAAAAATAAATATGAATAAGTATATACAATAAGTAGTAAAATTACGCAAATCACCCTAGAAAATCGACTTTTCAACCGTAACTCCAAAAATTATGAAACCATAACCATTTTAAAGATAATTTATTTTTGAGTAAAATGGAAGTGAGTTTGATTAAATTTGAGTTAATATGGAGCTGGAATTGGTCTTTCAATTACCACTTTATGGCTTTTTCTGAGTGTGATTATTTGTAATATGCAAATTATTTTATTTTGTGATTTTTTTATTATTTACAAAATATATTTATTTACAACTTTTATTTAGAAAAGTATTTAATTTGAGGTCAATATATGTAAAAAATATAAAAATAAAATAGTATAAGTTCTATACAAATATACAAGGAATAAATGTATAAATTATTTTTGGATTTTTAAGTTAAAGACCCTATCTCCCTCTACTTTATTCCTGATCGATCATGTCAAGTCTTTACCTTCTCTCAGGGTTCAGATCAGTCTGCATTTATTTCATAAATACATCATTTTTTCTTTCCTTTTTCTTTTCTTTTTTTATTCTTTTGTTTGAGTATGAAAAAGTGGACAAATGCATATTTAACAAATGCATGAAAAGTGGTAATTTCATGGAATTAGTAGCTATTTACATGTGTTTGACTAAGGAAATAAAGCTAAAATAAAAGAATAAAGACGATGAATCGTGGATTCATCAGTTGCCTCCATGTGTTCGACCCTGTGAGCTATACCACGTAAATAACTAAATAACAATCCATATTTCATTTCCTTTATTTTTGTTGGATAAATTGTTTAATTGATTCGGGTTTCATTTTGGCTCACACCGACACATTCACTTCACATTATTTCTCTCATTTACATTTAATAATTAAACCCTTGGTGAGAATTTTGATCATCATGAACCATTCACTACCTTAACATTACGTGGGGTGTTGTCAAAATGACATCAATCTAGTTCAGACTTCAAGATAAGTCGCTTCACTAGATCAATCATCTGGGGAAGGTCGTCACCACCTGGGAAGATCTTAAGTCCGCTTCCTGCACAAGTTCTACCTCTCGGGCAGCTTTATGATATGTGTGCTCATATTACCAACTTCTCCCAAGCCACACACGAGTCCATTCATGAGGCTTGGGAGAGTTTATTGATCTGCAAGAAAAGTATCCCCATCATGACATCCCGTAAACTATCTTGGTCCAACACTGGGAGACTTACCATTGAAAGTCAGAAGCTCATCGATACCGCTTGTGGTGGTCAAATTTTAACAAAGACGAGGATGTCGTGTGGAAATTTTTTGAATAAATGGTAGAAGGAGAAGATGTCTTATCATCATCCCAATCATACCAGCACCATCCATAGATTCATCAAAAGCAAGTACATTTGGCAACCTCGTACAAGCTGAATAGAGATGTGAGGTCTAATCTAAGCATCATAGGGAGCCACTTGTCCAAGGTGGATATAATTGCAAAGTGATGACATGACCTTGAGAATCTCACTGTGATCGAACAAAGGATCCAAATTTGGACAAATTGGATTAGACTACCAAGCAGTTGGAGCTACTGGTAAGTACAATCAACACCTACCAGTCAATGTCTGCATCAGCTTTGGCTCCAGCTGAGATGAAGGAGTCAGCATCACCACAACCTCCTCAATAGAGTCCTGCACAACCAGTGGTTCAGCACATTTGCTACATGCAAGTCCCCGAGCTATCATCGCCTCAATAGCCACAATAACACATGGTTGTATACCAGCTAGAGCCCCATATTCTCTCATATCCATGCTCTCCTCCACCACCTCTAATTCAGGAGGTGAATGGAGTTTGGTCTAATGATTCGCAGCTGGCCCATCCAGGCGGACCTCAACAGTGCCAGTCTGCCAACTCCCATCCATTCCCTTAGCAGCAAGGAGGGATATTTGTCCAAGGAAACCAACATCCTCACCACCAACTATCTCAGCCATATCAGCAGGGCTGGAAACAGAAGCAGTCCAACAACCCCAGTACTGTCAACATCAGTTATACCAACAATTCTTGATTTTACCATACCAATAGCACCCTCCTTAGCAACACTATTATCAGTCTTCTCCCCAATATAATTCTCAACATTCCTACCAACAACCTCTATGCCATTCCCAATCTCAACGTGGCCAGCACGTTGAATCATCTAGGGTTGCCCCTTCTGTGAACCCTGCTTTGTACTGCTTGGCTCAGCTAGTTAAGAATCTTGCATAGACGAGTCAAAAGATTGATAACCTGACTGCTGCCAAGACCCCAATTCTGACATAGCTGGAGATAAATCCAAACAATTTCAGGAAGCGAGAATAGGTAGTTTGTGATGTCCTGTCTAGCCCCACATAGTCAGATGTGAATGATACTTTCTTATCTAATGTTATTCCTCTCAGGAGCGGTAAGACGTTGCAACCTTCTACAACAATGAAGGGAAAGAATAAATCTTCCACCTGCGATTGATAATCAAGATTTTGCGAGGGTTAAAATATGTCTCACACAAGGCGGAGACACAATCGTTGTGGTGACCACTCACGAAATCCCAGTTAATCAACAATTAACCCACAAATAATGATCAAGCATGAAAATAGATGTGGAATTAAATTAAATTTTTTTTATATAACTCTACAAAATGTATGTATAGTGCAAGTATGTAGAATGTCGAATACAAGGATCAAACTAAATAGATTGTGCAAGAATGTAAAGTGATTGTGAAATATTTGTCTATATGTTCTTCTTTTGTGGATTTTTAATCTTGTTTTTTATTTTATTTTTGTTTTATATTATCCCATTTTATTTTTTAATTTCTATTTTTTAATTTTCTTTTTATATTTTTATATTTTCTTTTAAAATATATAATAAAGCTATATAAAGAGTATATACACAAGATATCCTAATATAAATATAAATATAACAAAAAATGCTCAAAAGTTAGAAAATAAAATATTTTTATGTTTTAAATACTTTTTTACCTTTTTTAATCAATTTTTAGTAATTTTTGCTAATTTATATATTTTAAAAGTTAAAAATACCCTAAATCAGGTTTTAATTAAATAGATCGAATTAAAATGGAGATGAAAACAACAAATCGAATCAAAATTTCTCCAAATTAAATTATATATATAATAATGATATAGAGAAACATATACAACAAAAGGCACAATTTTGAATTTTTTAAGAATTTTATAAATTTTTATAAAAGTCTTTTGGGCTTTTCAATTTTAGGTATTTCTTTTGTTTTATTAGGCATTTTTGGTATGTATTTGTAAAATAACTAAATAAACTAGAAATACATTTTTTGGAATTTTCAAAAGCTTTTTATATTTTTTATGGGTTTTATAAGCTAAAGGGAAAATAATGCTCTTTTTTATTTTTAAAAAATAGTATAAATGCCTAAAATTGGAAAATAAAAATGTGGCGTGAAACTAGATTGCAACAGACACTTAATCCTATTTTTGTAGATTTTTTTAGAAAAATAGATATTTTAAATAAATTGAACAACAAAGAGAATGTAGACTATTGGCAGGGGTCTTTTTGTAAATAAAATAAAGTGTAAGCGATGCATTACAATTTCTCCAAAAATATTAAATGTAATTCAAAAGTTTTGGGCTTAGACAAAATACAAAATCCTCTAGGGACACGCCTGCATAATGTCCCCTCATGTGGTGGCATCACGTGAGGTGACGTGTCGCGGACTGATGTGCAAATAAAAAAACTCAAGGGGGCAGTTTACAATTATTAAAAAACTTGTAAAGAGGCAAATGAAAGTTTTAATATTAATAATAATATAAAAATGCTCGGGTAAAAGGCGTAAAGTACCCAAGCACAAGCGAGAATCCAACGACAATGCGAGCTCCACTTGACACTAATCGCACTCAAATGCGACGATGGCACTTCACCTTGGACGCTCCTGATTAGATCCCTGCAGATGATCGGATGGTGGCTGCGTGTGGAGATCGGATGATGGCTATGAGACCTGGGTAGCAGAGCTTGATCCAACGGCGCTCGGCGATGATAGACGAATAACGGAAGAACTGGCCAATGGCGAGCTTCAAATCGATGTAGTCCTATCTCCAACCACCACAAGCATCATGGATGGCATCCCCCATGCTCCTGATACTCCTCCGCACCATATGGTATCGTTAAAAGAGACTCAGGTCCTCCAGATCAGTCCAGTAGTGGTGCTCGACCTGGACCCTAGTTTATGAGGCTGATGCTCCTCAGATGGAACCCTCGAAACCCTGCAAAGAAATGTAAAGGCACATTGAGACAAAGGGAAAGGGTTCTGGGTAGTTATTAGGTGGATTCCAGGTAGAATGGTGGCGGGGCGAAGAGTAGACATTGGTGGTCGGAGCGAAATTTCTGCGATGGCTCTTTAACCCTAGATCTCGACTAACTACTTGATTTAACAACAAGATAAAAATGGAAACCAATCCTACGCACTACAACTAACTACAAAGCTATGGAGCTGACCTCGATTGGTGCAAGGTGAAGACGTGCGACCTCAATGCTGGCTACCAGTGAAGGTGGATGGGCAGAGCTTTACCTCGCTCCTTCCTCGTTGCGAAGAGCAACAAAGCGCCTCCTATAACGAGGGCTCGACCTAGATGCTCTTCGAGGGGTCCTAACCAAGGAAAAACCAAACCAAAAAGCAAAAATAGAGGTGAAGGAGTATTTACAAATGCGGAGAAGGGGTGTGTTTCGAGGGAGGATCATGGGCACTGCAGCGAGGCATGGAAAAGGATCTACGGTCGGCGTAGATCTTGGAGCTTTAGTGAAGATTTTCTATGAAGGGTCCTATCTTCATCGAGCCGCAAATCATTGGCAAGAAAATTGAGAAAGAGGGGTTGTACACAGTTCTGACTGGGTCTATGACCTAGGGTCAGAGCTGAACCTAGGTCAACGGATGGTGTGTCCTGATTGGGCTATATCATACACAAAAAGACAAAGGGCAGAAATCAAAGATAAATTAAAAATAAATTAATAAATGATTTAATTATTTTTAGTTTTATCAATAAAAATTGTTTATTTTTTTTCATAGTATTATTATGATTTTTATTTTTTAGAGGTATATAATTACAAGTTAGTTTTTAGGGTCAAATTATGGGTATATTTATCTATGTTTTTGTGTCTTTCATTTTTATTTTGTATATTAATTCTATTATTTTACTTTATTGTTTTATAAAATTATAGCTTATTTTTAAATACTTTATGTTTTTAGTATATTTTTTTGATATATTATATATACTCAAATAAATAGGTATATTAAATACATAGGTATAAGTATAGGTACTTCATCTATATGTTTTATGTACATTTTATTTTAATGTTTTATTTATTATTTTATTCTGGTTTTAATATGTTCAAATATTATAAATAATATTTACAAAATTATAAAAATGTAAAATTATAAAAATAATAAAGAATAAATAGTTGATTATTTTAATCGAGTATATTATACAATAGGGGTCCAAAACCTAAATTTTAGACCTTAACTCCAAAAAATATGAAACCACCTTCATTAAATAACGTATTACAATTATCAATCAAAGGTGATTTTATACATTTTGAGTTTTTATTTGAGATATATGTCTCTGTGAAGTTGGGATTTTGGAATCTTAGACAACGGATTTTTCTATATTTTTGTATGAACTAAATTTTGTATTTTTGTATGAAATAAATTTTACACTGTATATTATTTTTGTATTAAACAAATTTTGTATTTTTATATATTTTATTATCTACAAATTTCGTGGTCCAAATATTTATTTGAGGTATAAAAAGTGGGAGATAAAATATATCTCAACAATGAATAAAAATGAATTGATAAACCAGAATTTTATTGGTTTATTGCCCTTTATCTCCCCCTACTTTATTCCTTGTCGACATAGTCATCAAGATTCCTTGGTCTCGGGGTTTAGGATCATAACATATCTCCAATATTTTATTATTTTTCTTTTATTTTATTTATTCTATAATTTTGGCAGTAAAAGCTGTATTTTATATACAATTTGTACAACAATGTATGAATGCTAATTTGCCTAAATTAAAGATATTTAAATGCATTTACGAGGGTCTTTAAAGCCAAAATAATAGAATAAAGGTGATGAAATGGAGATTCTTCAGTGAGTCATCGTCTTCTTCAGCATCAGCCAAGCCACACTTGGGTCGGGTGAGGAAGAAGAAGGAGAAGCATCACTAATAAAATACTAAAAATGAGAAAAATCAAAAGCAAAAAGACAATAGTAGCCAAAAGCACCAACCAACTAGTGATGGAGAGGACTATACCTACAGCCGATCTGGAGCCAGCATATGTTGCCATGCTTACCATTTTTGGATGCCCATCTCGTAGGGATGAAGATACTCCTTTTTGTAATCCAGTCGCGTAGCCAAATTTGGGCATGGATTCTTATGTAAATAATAACTATGCTTCTTCATTTGGGTTTGTAAATATTCCTTTTCCAGACACTTTACAAAAATTCAAAAATTTTAAAATGTGAAAACACCTTTATTGGATCTGGTTGTTGTGCAAATAATTCGGAATCTTGTTCTAGAGATGCTTTTGCTACAAGACACTAAGTACATGTCGAACATTAAGAAATGATTGAAGGAGGCATGCACTTCAAAAAGACAACTGTGTCGAGCTAGACAAAAAAATGTGAAGCACATTCTGACTGTGACGACCGTTAATGTAATCAGCAATCTCCCAAGTAAGAAGAAAGATATGGGAGTACCTCTCATCCGATGCTAGATGTTTGATCAAGAGTTTTACTGAACTCTTCTTGACAATGGATTGTCAATTAACTTGACGCCTACTTCACAACCAAAGGAATTTGGGTTGGGATCACCCAAGTCCACAAGAATGATTCTGTAGTTCATAGATATATCTATCCAGCTGTCTCAATGAATTTGGAGGTTGTCATCATCTCTATTCAGGGAATGCAGTTCCTTGTGGACTTCATTGTACTTGACATGGACACCTCAGCTCCCCTTTTGCATACCTCAATTATACTTGGTCGGCCATTCCTTCGAACAGGAGAAGTAGTGGTGGATTATGGCACCAGAAAAATCATCTTTCGTTCCACGTTCCAGCAACGACAAGGTGCCAATTCAGACGAACTAAATGTTAAAACCTTCAGAGTCTACATCAAATGCGAGTGTGACTTCAGAAAAGATCGAAATTATGACTCTTTGGTAGAAATCCAAGACACAAATTTGTTCATGGACGACATTAAGACCCATGAATTCATCTCTAGTGAGTAAGGAGTGGATAGAACAGTCGAACTCCCCTCCATCTATGATGATGTGATTTTTGCTGATGTGGTAGAAGAACTGATTGATGGCCACTTATCATTAGCAGAGGAAGAACAAATTATTGAAGATTTCTTTGAACAAAATTCTATCATCGAGAATTTTTGTGCATTTTTAGATTCAAAGCTTTAAATCTGAAAGGTGGATATTAGATGGTCGAAAGATTTGGCACCACCGATGCCCTATATAGTTGTAGAAGTTAACGCTGAAGTGATTCAAACCCCACCAAAGCTCAAGTTGCTTCCAGCTAACATGAAGTATGCCTTCCTTGTGGGTGCGCAAAATATGTTTCCTGTGATAATCAATTCCAAGCTGACTTAGCAATAAGAATCCTATCTGCTCGAGATTCTAGGAGAAACCACAAGTCCATAGGCTGCAAAATATCTGATCTCCATGGGATTAATCCATCGATGTGTTCCCATCACAACAACCTGTAAGAAGATGGCAAGAAGTCCCGCAAATTTCAATGAAGATTGAATCTGATTCTCTAGAAGGTTGTTATGAATGAGATTATAAAATAGTATCATATGGGTTTCATATATCCCATATTTGACTCAAAATGGGTGAATCCCTTACACATCTTGTCCAAGAAATCGGGGATCACCATCGTAATGAATAACAAAGAATGATCCTTCCCTTTATCGACCAAATAGTCGAAAGACTGGCCACGAAGGAGTGTCTTTCCTTCTTGGATGGATACTCAGGATATAATCAGGTTGCAATTAGTCCGAAAGACTTAAAAAAGACTACCTTCACCTATCTATTTGGGACATATGCCTTCCGCAGGATGCCATTCGGATTGTGCAACGCTCCTACGACCTTTCAGAGGTGCATGTTGGTAGTTTTCGCAGTTATGGTTGGTAGTTTTCTCGAGGTGTTTATGGATGATTTCTCAGTCTACGATGATAGTTTTGATCAATGCTTATGTTATCTAGACCAAGTTATGAAGAGATGTTGTGAAGCCAACTTGGTGACCTCGTGGGAGAAGAATCATTTATTATATGTCAGAGTATTTTATTATGATTTTTATTTTTTAGAGGTATATAATTACAAGTTATTTTTTAGGGTTAAATTATAGGTATATTTATCTATGTTTTGTGTCTTTTATTTTTATTTTGTATATTGATTCTATTATTTAGTTTATTATTTTATAAAATTATAATTTATTTTTAGATACTTAAATATGTTTTTAATATATTTTTCTGAAATATCATATATACTTAAATAAATAGGTATACTAAATACATATGTATAAGTATAGGTATTTCATTTATACGTATTATGTACATATTTTATTTTAGTATGTTATTTAATGTTTTATTCTGGCTTTAATATATTCATATATTATAAATAATATTTACAAAATTATAAATGTAAAATTATAAAAATAATAAAGAATAAATAAATTTATTCTTTTAATCGGGTATACTATACATCAGGGGTCCAAAACCTAACTTTCAGACCTTAACTCCAAAGAATATGAAACCACCTTCATTAAATAGCTTATTAAAATTTATATGAATTAAAGGCAATTTTATACATTTTTACTTTTTATTTGAGAGATATGTGTCTGGGAAGTTGGGATTTTGGAATCTTATTTAGACTCTAACTTTTACACTATATATTATTTTTGTATGAAATAAATTTTGTATTTTTATATATTTTATTATCTACAACTTTCATGGTTCAAATTTTATATATTTGAGGTATAAAAAGTGGAAAATAAAATATATCTCGAAAATGAATAAAAATGAATAATAAAAGGGAACTTTATTAGATTATTGGCCCTTATCTCCCCCTAATTTATTCCTTGTCGAACTAGTCATCAAGATTCCTAGGTCTCGGGGTTTAGGGTCATAAAATATCTTCAATATTTTATTACTTTTATTTTATTTTCTTTATTCTATAATCTTGGCATTAAAATTGTATTTTATACACAATTTGTACAACAATGTATGAATGCTAATTTGCCTAAATTAGAGATATTTTCATGCATTTACTAGGATCTTTAAAGCCAAAATAATAAAATAAAGGTGATGAAATGGAGATTCATCAGTGACTCATCGTCTTCTTCGACATTAGCCGAACAACACTCAGGTCGGGTGAGGAAGAAGAAGAAGGAGAAGCACCACTAATTGAAATACAAAAAATGAGAAAAATCAAAAGAAAAAAGACAGTAGTAGCTGAAAGCTCAAACCAGCAAGTGATGGAGAGGACTATACCTGCAGCTGATCTGGAGCTGGCAGATGTAGCCATGCTTACCATTTTTGGACGCCAATCTTGTAGGGATGAAGATACTCCTTTTTGTCATCCAGTTACATAGCCAGATTTGGGCATAGATTTTTATGTAAGTAATAACTATGCTTCTTCATTTGGGTTTGTAAATATTCCTTTTTCAGAAAATTTACAAAAATCCAAAAAAAAATAAAATGTGAAAACACCTTTATTGGATCTTGTTGTGCAAATAATTCAGAATCTTATTCTAGAGATGCTTTTGCTACAAGACAGTAAGTACATGTCGAACATTAATACATGATTGAAGGAGGAATGCACTTCCAAAAGACAATTATGTCGAGCCAGACAAAATATGTGAAACACATTCTGACTGCGACAACCATTAATGCAATCAGCAATCTCCCATGTAAGAAGTAAAACATGGGAGTACCTCGCATCCTATGCTAGATGTTTGATCAAGAGTTTTAATGAACTCTTCTTGATAGCATATTGTCAATTAATTTGATTCCTACTTCACAACCAAAAGAATTTGGGCTGGGACTACTCAAGTTCACAAGAATGATTATGTAGTTCTGATAAACCGCAAAATCGGCCCTTTAATAGTGCAGAATTAGCACTTGGAAATGTCGTAGAAGTCGAGCCAATTTGGGCTTATCAAAGAGATCATCTCATTTAAATGTGTATGTGATAGATCAAAATGAGATGATCATGATTTTTTTATTTTATTTTTTTACTTGGTAAGATACCAAGGTCGAACTCAGGTACACGAGCCTTTCTCAAATTATTCAGACTTTTATCTATCTAATTAAGTGTGAAGTTAAAGTATATAGGTCAAATTATGCGAGAAGATACAACAATGCATTAAAAATAAACATGCATTTTTTATCAATTTTTATCATGCAAATACCTGCAATGAAATGCAATGCGAATATGCCCTAAGTCTGATTAGATATAATGAGCAATTTAATAAGAGTCAATTTCATATTTATTGGAAGTATCAGAACTGATCGACAAAGTGAACAGGGCATGAGTAAATAATAAGAGCCACTTAGCTAACATAATATTTCATTAAAATTCAAGACTCTAAGATGAATGATTAACCATGCCATTAAAAAGTACATCGAACAAGCTTTCAAATGAAACTGAAATCAACTGAAACGGAAACATGATGCTCAAGATATGCATGAAGAAAGACAAGGGCATAACTAAAAGAAAACATGAAATGATAACTACAAACAGGTCCCTAAGAGGGACTAAAATGTAAATATGAAAAGTACGAGGACTTCCCTGTAAAGTTACCACACGCACAGGGGCATTTTTGCAATTACTAAAACCCACGAGGGCGTAATTGCAAAATACCCAAATGCACGTGAACTGCACGTGCTTCAGGGACCTGTCTGCAAATTGGAGAAGATGGTGGGCTCCTCTGCAAATTTCCCAGGTACGCACGTGCCAGGCACGTGCGACCTAGGCTCGGAGGTAGGTTCAGGCTCGGCAGAGGATCGATGAAGCTTCGGCTAGGTTCGGACGTAGGCTTGGGCTCGCTGCAGGTTCGGGCTAGGTTCGAACTCCCACGCCTGGAGGGTCGGATATGAAGGCTCGGTGAAGCTCTGGGTCTGCCACATGGTTGAAGGTGAACCATCCGATCATGGTGATCGGATGGATGCTGTGAACTCCTGAAGAGACGACGTGGCAGAATAGGAACCGTTGGATCTGGAGGATCCAACGGTACCTGGAAGAAGTTCTGAGGGGTGACGTGGCTTCCTCTGGGCCGTTGGATGATCGCCGAGAAAGGATCATCCAACGGCCACTGTTCCTTCTCCTCCGTCCGTAGCTGGCGGCGAGTTTGGAGCTCCAGCGAAGGAGCTCCAACTCCGCCACCTCCTCCCGAGATCGGCTGAGATCTGCATTCGCTCCTGAATGGTCGGAGATGGTCTCTAAAACACGACGAAGACGTTGAGCTCCTTAGAGAAGAATGGTTCTGCCTGGGCACCAGAGGTGGCGCTCGAGAAATGGTCTCCGGTGATAGCTCCGGCCAGTGAGCATTTATGTACCTGCAATGTTAGAAACATAGCCGAAGCAGGAGATCGCAGTGTGCGTGAGAAGTGGAGTGAAGATGGGAGCTCTGGAGTGCGGAGAATGTGGAGGAGCTCGGAGCTCCTCCGCCTCGCGGTGAAGGAGGTGGGTCGGAAGCGATGAGGTATGGAGGAGCTGAGAAGGTGATGCGCGTCGATGAGGGGTTGAAGGCGAAGTTTAGAGAGTGGTTAATGGAGGTCAAGGACAATGGAAGCGGCCTAGAAAATTAATGGGAAATTAGGAAAAAAATACAGAGGAAGGAGAAGAATAGCTTACCTGATCGGAGGTGGAGCGGAGCTTGGGGGCGAGCTCCGATGTGGAGCCCTGGTCGTCGTTGAACCTCCGCAGCAACTGGAGGCAGCTCAAGCGATCGCGGAGCGCCGCAGCTCCGCCATGATTGGCGGAGGGTCGACACCGGGGAAAAGAGCCGTCTTCCTCGATCCTCTCACCCCTCTCTGTCACAGAGAGGCGGAGGAGGGCTGGGCCTCCTCCCACGTAAAGGTGGACGGCCTGAATCGAAGTAGGGGGCGGTGTATTTAAAGGAGAAGCCGGCGGTGCAGGTGGCGTAGGACGTGGGTTTGGAGGGCGTGCATGGAGCGAAGGAGATGGGTTCATGGGTTACTTAGTTGCTGGCGAGGTTCATGGGTGAGTGGAGAAGACCTTGGAGCAGTTGGCGAGAGGAGGTGGTCACTGGAATGGCGGGGGAAAAAGAAGAGGGGAGAGTGGTGCGCAAGTCAAATCGTGGGAGAGAGGGGGCTCCGGAGGTAGACGATGGCTGTTGACCGTTGGATCTCAGATCCAACGGCTGACGGTTGGGCGCGAATGAGAGGATGAGATTGAATCGGGGACGAAACGATCGGAGGGGTGTGAAGTCGCCACGTGGTGCGCTCCGGGTGAGGCGCAAGCGAGCGGCTGAGATGATAAATGGACATCGATCAGAAGGCTGAGGAGCGTCCAAGGAAGTAGCGGCCAAGATCGAAGGTTAAACATCGGGATCGAGTGTCTCACAACATGCCACGTGGCGTAAGGAGGAATGGGCGCGGACGAACGGTGCGGATTGAAGGCGGGGAAGATCTGATGGCTAGAAGATTAGGAAGGTGTGGAAAAAGAGCCACCGTTGGATCAAGATGAAGATCCAACGGTCCACAAATGCGGGCGGAAAAGACAAAGGAAGCGGGCCACGTGGCGCCCCCAGAATGGGCCACGTGGCCCAATCAGATTTATTCGAGGGAATTTTTGATTTTTGGGGGTTAAAAAGGCCGAATTTGAGAAAACTCAAAACATGAAAGTTGTAGATCTTGATGAGATCTACAAGTTTCATGTTGGCCAAAACTGGAGATGAAATCAAACAAAGGCCCGAAATATTTTTGAGGGTATTTTTAAGTCTAAAAATACCACGGATTTTTGTTTTGCCAATTTTTTGTGGTTTTTAATTTATTAAGGACTCTAATAATTACAGGACATTAACTGGGTTTTATTGACACTCATCTTAAGCAAGGGGGTTAATAATAGGAAATAAAGATGATGAAATCGAGTTTCATCAAGTTCGCAGATACATCTATCAAGCAGCCTCGATGAATTTTGGAGGTTGTCATCATCACCATTCACGGAATGAAGTTCCTTGTGGACTTCATTTTACTTGATATGGACACCTCAGCTCCCCCTTTGAATACCTCAATTATACTTGGTCAACCATTCCTTCGAACAGTCGAAGTAGTGGTGGATTATGGCACCAAACAGATCATCTTTCGTTCCAACAACGACAAGGTGCCAATTCAGACAATCCAAGTGCAAAACCTTCAGAGTCTACATTAGATGCGAGTGTGACTTCAGAAAAGATCGAAACTATGACTCTTCAACAAAAATCCGAGACACAAATTTGTTCATGGACGACATTAAGACCCATGAATTCCTCTCCGGTAAGGAAGGAGTGGATAGAACAGTCAAACTCCCCTCCGTCTATGATGATGCGATTTTTGCTGATGTGGTAGAAGAACTGATTGATGGACAGATGTCATTAGCAGAGGAAGAACAAATTATTGAAGATTTCTTTGAACAAAATTCTATCATCGAGAATTTTTGTGCATCTTTAGATTCAAAGCTTTAAATGTCAAATGTGGGTATTAGATAGTCGAAATATTTGGCACCGTCGATGCCCTATACAGTTGCATAAGTCACCGTTGATGTGATTCAAACCCCACCAAAGCTCAAGCTGCTTCCAACTAACATGAAGTATGCCTTCCTTGTAGGTGCGCAAAATATGTTTCCTGTGATAGTCATGAAGGATATAGAATTATCCTCAAGCGCATCACGGAAGCGTGATCGTCGTATCGGATACGACGAGGAATGACTAGTCGCACTAGTTGTTCGGTGCAGCGAAATTTAAAAAATTTTTATTCGATGAAACCACATGATCCGAGAACGATTCTCAAATCGTTTCATCTATAACAACAACAAGTATAATGCAATACCTCTTGAAGCGTGGTTGATCAAGTCTCTAAGAGAAGAGACCTCCTGTCTCAAGTCCGATCGTAGGTGAGACCGCTTGCGAGCACTGGGATGAACCTCATTCTCCTCGCAATCCAAGAAGTTGATCCAAGCGTAGTTGCTCCTGATCTTGTCGCACGAGATCGAACGTCTCCTTCGTGGGCGTAGCACACCAAGAAGACGGAGAACCGAAGAACGTCGAAGCGGCGGCGCGGGCGTCGACGATTCTCTCCTCTAGGGTATGGTGGACGGCCACCAATATTAGAGGGAGAGAGGGTTGTCGTGTATGAAGAAAGAGAGAGAGAGATCCAAAATTGCATTTCAATAGAGAGCATGGTATGCCTCTCTATTTATAGGGTATTGGGATCCATGGATCTCAATCCATGTGACATATAAAATCAATGGATGAGATTGATTTATGTCAATCCAATGGTCAAGATTGTTGTTGGTAAAACCAACAAATTTAGGTTAAAATATATTTGACAAAATCAAATATAAATTAGTCCTAAATCAACCCAATAAATAAGGAGAGAATGTACATGGAGATTTCATCTCCATGCACCTTCCATGTGGACGGCCACCCTTTCTAATTTGGAATAGGGTGCCGCCCACTATTTCCATGGGGAGAGCAATCTCATGATATTTCATGAGATTGCATATCTCCATGGAAATCTCTCTTTATTTATTTGCAACAAATTTGTTGGTTTTTATTCTTCAAAAATAATTCACAGTTATATTTGAGAATATAGCAATCTTGCGATGGAAAAATTGTGAATCATATTCGCAACCCAAAACAACATATAATTTACATTGTCAATTAATTACACAATGTGTATCCAATACACATAATAATTAATCAACACATATAAATTATATTTAGCTCTCTCTTCATTATAAATCACATTTATAATATATTATGAATAATTGGATATTTCTATCCATATTATTCTTATCCATAATAATTAAATCACATTTAATTATATTGGATGATTTCTTGATACTTCAAGATGATTGAATCACATTTAATCATAATTTCTTTATTGCTTAGATCTTATGCAATTATTCTTGATCCCTTCAAGAATAATGCAATCTCTCCGCAGATACTTGGAGATAAGGACAGGGCGATTGTATTGTTCCGCGTATAGTGACTTGGATGTTGAGATCAAATCTGAAATCCAGATCCCATGGGCCTTCCACTGATGCTTGATCAAATCAAGACCGTAAACCTAATCTTCTCATTGCATGTGAATCTCATTCAGATCAATGTCCAATTCATGGACTAAGATTAGGTCACTTCTCTAATGAGAGGAGTCACTAAAATCCAAACCTGTTTCATCACTCCCTCGGAATGGAAGCGTCATGGTTATACAATCGTATATGATCAAATCACCCTCAGGTATTCCCAATACCTGCACATCCTGCATACTGGAAGACTTATGATCATTCTGAAGATAAAGATCACTTTTGCACTGTCATCTTCAGGGTTAGATCATTTAAGTTTCTCAATCTTGGTCATTTGGGATTTGGTATAGATCATATGCTTTCACAAAGCATATATCTTACCTTTAAATTCATGTCATGCTTCCAAAGCACGAAGACCATGCATGGAATTTGTTCAGTCCCAATACCTCATGAGTGATCTCATGTCTCCCGGTTCACAAGTGAACCTGTATGATCCCTTTGAGAGATCGCATTACTCATATGTCCTTACATGCACTCCAGCTCGCCGGTGTATAGACCTTGGTTAGGTCATCAACCTATTGGTCTGCCAAATGTACACACTCAGACATATAGCAACACATCTGTCTCCGGTCAGAGGATGCATGCCTATGTTGTGATAGTATTCAACGTAGGTCTTTGGTTTCTCGATCTCGTCAAGTCAACCCATTGACTCAACTAACCTGACACCTCTGAATTACTATTTCCATGCAGAGGACCTGCATCAAGAGGTCAGTCAGATATCATCCATATGAGATAGGATTGCCATCTCCTACTCAGGCTGGAGATCATCACTTAATAATCATTTGTTGATACTTGATGAGTCCTCTATCTAACTCCTTAGATATTCATCCAAGCATCGGCCTCTATGATTCATCCAATGAATCAACAGCTGTATGATCATTAAGTTGGCCATGGTACATAACCCTTATTGTACAGAGGGACCCTATAGTGCATTCATTCATTTAATCTCAGAAAGGATGTGAAAAATAATCAATAACTTTCATTGATAGTTTATTCATTACAATAACATTTATTGTAGAAATGGTTCGCCCGGGACTCACATTGCTAACAATCTCCCACTAGCCCTCAGAACCATTCAAGTACAATCTTTAAACCCATACTCATTACATGCTGGTCAAAAAACTTTTGTGTCAGAGGTTTGGTAAGGCGATCAGCAACGTTGTCGGCAGAGGTCACCTTGGTGATGATGATGTCATCACGCTTTTGTATCTCCCGAATGATGTGGTATTTCCTTTCCACGTGCTTGCTCTTTTGATGCCATCTGGGTTCCTTTGCCTGAGCAATGGCTCCCGTGTTATTGCAGAGTAACGGGATGGGAGTATTAGAGGAAACTACGCCAAGCTCTAGCACGAACTTGCGCAACCACACCGCCTCCTTTGCAGCATCCAATGCAACAATGTATTCGGCTTCTGTCGTTGAATCTGGAGTAGTGTCCTGCTTCTTGCTTCTCCAACTCACATCACCACCATTCAACAAGAACACGAACCCCGATGTCGACTTTCGATCATCTACATCCGATTGGAAGTCAGAATCTGTATATCCCAAGACTTGGAGATCACCATCTCCATAGACCAAGATGTAATCTTGCGTCCGTCTTAGATATTTGAATATGTTCTTTACTGCATTCCAGTCTTGGTCTACATAGCAGGATTGGTAACGACTTACCACTCCCACTGCATGGCAGATATCTGGCCTAGTACACATCATGGCATACATTAAGCTTCCTACGGCTGATGCATAAGGACATCCAGCCATGGCCTTCTTCTCCTCAACAGTTTGAGGAGCCATTCCTTTAGATAGGTGAATACCATGTCTTAAGGGTAGGAATCCTTTCTTGGAACTATCCATACGGAATCGTTCAAGAATCTTCTTAATGTATCCATGTTGTGACAATTTCAAAATCCTCTTTTCTCAGTTTCTGAACAACTTCAGGCCTAAGATGTAAGAGGCTTCTCCAAGATCTTTCATCTCAAAGGTATGGGACAACCAAATCTTTACCCTGGTCATCATCCCTGTATCATTCCCAATGATAAGGATGTCATCTACGTAAAGCACGATGAATACAATGGCGCTCCCACTAGTCTTCTTGTATACACAAGGTTCATCAGGATTCTGCACAAAATCATAACTCTTTATGGTTTCGTCAAATCTGATGTTCCAACTACGAGAAGCTTACTTGAGCCCATAGATGGATTTCTTCAGCTTGCATACTTTGTCATCCTCAGTTATGAAGCCCTGGGGCTGCTCCATGTAGAAATCCTCCTCGAGGTATCCATTGAGGAAAGCCGTCTTGACATCCATCTGCCAGATGTCGTAGTCAAGATACGCAGCTATAGCCAGTAGTGTCCTGATGGATTTAAGCATAGCCACAGGAGAGAATGTCTCATCGTAATCGATGCCTTCTCTCTGTGTGTAGCCCTTGGCTACGAGCCATGCCTTGAAAGTCTCTACTTTTCCATCAGGTCCCCTCTTTCTCTTGGAGATCCATTTACACCCAATGGGTTTTACCCCTTTAGGTGGATCCTCTAGGGTCCATACACCATTCTTATGCATGGATTCAATTTTTGACTTCATTGCTAGCATCCATCTATGCATGTCTTGATCCACGAGTGCTTCATCAAATGAAGTAGGATCAATGTCAGTCTCACTTGACACATGGAATCCATACCTTTCAGGTGGTGCAACCACCCTCGAACTCCTTCGAAGAGGTATGGGTGTTTCATCTTTATTTATCTCCTCAATTTCTGGTCTAGGAAGCTCAGAATCCTCAGGGGATTCAATGAGTTCCTCTACTTCATTATTGTCTTGACCTTTAAGGAAATCATTCTCCAGAAACTTCACATCTCTAGAAACAAAAACCTTTTGGGTCTCAGGGTCATAAAGTTGGTATCCAATACCATCTTTAACATACCCAATGAAGTAACACTCACGAGAGCGAGATTCTAGCTTACTTGCGTCCACGTTCTTCGCATGGACCAAGCAACCCCAAACCCTCAAGTGATTAACACTAGGTTTGATCCCATACCAGAGCTCATGAGGATTCTTAGGTACAGATTTGCTAGGAATCTTATTCAGAATATATATTGCAGTATCTACTGCATATCCCCAGAAACTAAGAGGTAAATGTGCTTTGCTCATCATTGAACGGACCATGTCCATGATGGTCCTGTTATGTCTTTTAGCAACACCATTAAGTTGGGGAGTTCCAGGAGGAGTGAGATTGGAAGCAATTCCATTCTCCTTAAGGTATTCCTTGAATTCATCTGATAGGTACTCGCCACCTCGAACACATCGAATTCGTTTAATATTCCTATCGGTTTGGTTCTCAACCAAAGCCTTGAATTCTTTTCAAAGGTTTCAGACTTATGATGTAATAGGAAGACAAACCCGTATCGTGAATGGTCATCAATAAACGTCAAATAATATCGATATCCATTTCGAATCGCGGTACTGAAGGGACCACATACATCGGTATGTATTAGGTCAATAATACCTTCGCATCTCGTAACCTTGTTACGGAAAGGCATCCTAGCCATTTTACCCTGAATGCAATGTTTGCAAGTGGGCAAAGGTTGAACCTGTAGAAAATCTAGAGGTCCATCCTTTATCAATCTATTGATCCTATCAACAGATAAATGACCAAGCCTTTGATGCCAAATCTCATTTGAGATGTTTTTATCCTCTCTGGATCTTTTAGGGTTTTTATTAGTGGTTGTCACATTCATGATACATTTATCAATGCACGACTCATAGAGTCCACCAGAAGTCAAAACACCATCCACAATATATTTATCATAGCGATTTATGACTAATTTATTACAGAAAAGGAAAGAATATCCGCTTCTAACAAGCATAGATACAGATAACAAGTTCCTTCTGACTTCAGGTACATAAAGACATTCTTTAAGTATAGGGACTCTACCACTAGATAATGATAGTCTACAAGTCCCGACGGTCACTGCTGCAACACTTGCATCAGATCCCATCTGGATGAATATCTCCCCTTCCTCAAGACTTCTAGTTTCCTGACACAAATGCAACAAATTTCATACATGAACAGAAGCACCAGAGTCTACAACCCAACTTCCTTCTTGTCCGACGAGAAAGCTAGTTTCAATGATGAAAGTAGATTTCATACCTGCTGGGGCTTTACCTTTGTCTGAGGACTTTAGGTATTCTGGATAGTTACGCCTCCAGTGCCCCGACTTTTTGCAGTGGTGACAGACGTCGGTTTTCTTCGACGCCATAAGAGTGAATGCATTGGAAGAAGAGCCAACACTTTGTGCCTTCTTCTTTCTCTTCTGGGTCAGGCTCTTCCAACAACCTTGCATCCGACCACACTTCCCTCTGACCTGTGCAACCATTACACTGCCAGCGGGACCATCCTTCTTCATCACATCTTCTGTAGATTTCAATGCAGCAAGAAGAGCAGCGCATGTCAATTCCAACTTGTTCATGTGGAATGACACTACAAAGTTATTGAAAGATTTAGGCAACGACAGCAGAATGAAGTCGGCTTGCATGTCTGCATCCACTGTTGCCACAAGAGTCTCAAGCTCCGACAAGTATCCAAACATTTTGAGTACATGTTCACGGACCGAAGTCCCTTCATGCATCCTGCAGCGAATGAGGTCTTTCATAACATTGTACCGCTGGGTGCGGTTAATGTCACCAAACATATCCTTAAGATTCTGCATGATCTCCTGACAAGTACTCATCTCCACATATTGCTTCTGCAGAACATTGGAGAGAGAACCTAGTATATAGCATCTAGCTAAGACATGATCTTCATCATACTTGTCATTAAATGCTTTTTCTTCCTTGGACATAGGGTTCTCATGCTTGTCCTCAGAGAGCACATAACTTATGCACTCAGCAGAGAGAACAAGCTCCAAATTACGGATTCAATCCGAGTAATTTGGGCCGATCAATTGGTTGACCTCAAGAAGCCTACTAAGTGGGTTCAAAGACTTCATTTTCTGAAATTAAGAATGCACTATATTAGAATATAAAAATATATATTCAAATTTATAACATTTGATTAAGGTATTTTAAATCAAATTATTCTTGCATTGTCGACTTTGAAAGTTCATTCCCTTAATCACTTTCAAAGT
Organism: Ottelia alismoides; assembly: GCA_037367405.1. NCBI lineage: Eukaryota > Viridiplantae > Streptophyta > Magnoliopsida > Alismatales > Hydrocharitaceae > Ottelia > Ottelia alismoides. The sequence continues at coordinate 972,432 of JAZKJV010000928.1, forward strand.
AAGAGATATACTTACCTCTATATCTCTAGCGAGAATTGGAATCTCCTCTTTATCATTGTCACATCCCAATAATATGAGAATCTGCGACTCCAATAAAGAGAAGCGGGAACACATTCCGCCTTGCAAGTCCAACTTGCATTTTCCAATTCGGTCTTTAACACCCAGGCCCACCACCCCTAAGGTGATGTTGACCCGTCGTTAATTGAACCAACCGTCAACAGGAATAGTACTTGTTATGCGCAATCCAATCACTATTAAAAAAGGATCTATTAGCCACACAACTAGGCTACGGTAAATTTTTCCAAGGCTAAAAAGCATTAGTCACGGTATATAACCGTAACCTAAATGTATTGGCTACAGTATATACCGTAGCTAATATCCTTAGGCCATGAGAATATTAGCGTGGTTGACTAATTTTAACCATGGCAAATTTACCGTGGTCTAAATCAAATATTCACGATAATTTTAGTATGGCTAAAACCCACCCGCGAAATGAAAAAATTCACCCCCTCCTCACCCGCCCAACATTCCATCTTCCTCCCAAAACCTAAAACCCTTGACTTATGTGTTGAATTCCCCCTTCGTGACCCATTCACCACCAGCGCCGCTCTTCCTCCAAAGAACATCGCATGTCGTGTTTTTCCTCCTACATACGATGCATCCCGCCTCTCCTCCATTCAACGTCGCCCTATCCTCCTCCCACATCATCACTATCGCCTACCACACCCCTTCTCTCCACCATTCACCGCCGCTCACTATCTTCTGTCTTGTTTGTTTATTTGTATGTTACTTGAAACATGCGTTCGTTTTTACAGGTAAGGAACATTCAAATATCGAAAAAAGTTGCTTTCAAGATCAAGAATCCTTCCAAGACACCAATCGATAACTTTTTTAGGGTTTCTTTTGTTGATGATAATATTATGTGCTTTTTAACTACTAAAAAAGTATAGCAAAAGAAGCTTGTTGATTCGCAAAGTTGAGCGTTTCTCAGTCCATATCGGTTAATGTACGAAGTTTTTCAAACTCTCGGTCAGCTTCCAAATAATTTTTGATTAACTTTGCTCTTGCTTAGTTGGTTTGTAGGGATTCTATACTTTTTAACTTTTATGTTCATGCATGGAGTACATGCACAAAGAATGCCTAATTTCTGGAGAACAAGTCTCTGTTAACAACTGGCAAAGAGGGCTTCCTTGTCGACCTTCAAAATAGTCATGCCAATTCAAACAAGCCAAGGTAGTACTTATTTGATATAACACAAATTCAGTCCTTTGCTATGTATTCTCTCCCATTATCTCTTCCATTCAGGTTCTCATCAATGCATCTTTCCTACAGGTAATCATACTTCTTTATGTCAAGGATAGTTTCATTGAGATGATTCTATTTGGTGTACGTCTATTTGTCAACTTGATATTATTTATTATCAATTAGGCATGTTCAATTATTTGGTTTGATGTTTTCAATTTTCCATTTATTGCAGATGATCGAAGGAGGTATTTCGAGTCTCGTTTAGGCGAGTCAAAAGAAACAACAATAACTCATGTGTTGGATGATGACTCTTTGAATGCTATTTTTATGCGCAGGTTAATTTTCTAGGTTTGGTTATGCTGTAGTAATTAGTATCTTGGACTGAACATTGTTTGTGCAAGATAAACTTATTTGTTTTGTGGTCGAGATGAAGAAATAAATTGTGAAACAACCAAAGAAAGTATGCAACCAGATGAATTGTAAAAAAATGAAGGCTAGCATGTACTCAGATTCAATCATGCAATATCTAACAAATGATTCTCCCACCATCTCATGAAACTATTACTTATTTGAATTGAGCTGGGTAATGCCAATGTTTCAGGTTCATTTAAGCCACACCAATAAAAAACAGTTAGTGAAGATATGAAATTGGGTTAGTTCTTTGAAAACCTTGATGTAAGATTAGCGTTATATTAGACTACTACTAAATTAGATATATTCTTTAAGTTTTTTAACCTTTTTATTAGGAGCTTTGACATGACTAACATGAACCAAAAATTCATTGCTTTTGAATGCAATTTAAGATGTCAAACTCTTCTTTAGTTTCTTACCCTCGGTTAAGTGTTGGTATCTTTCCTTGGCATACAAATGAGAACACTCCTACATATTCTACAGAACCAAGGGCTATTATCAAAAGGTTGTGAATAACATATTCAACGGACAAAAGTATCCAACCTTTGAATTTTGTTCCCACAGCTCTGCTTAAATTATAGATCATAAACCACCAATGAAATGCCTTGAGATGTATAAAATATTCGTGGACTTATATAAAAATTATACACTATATTCAAATCTCTTTTTCTAACCTCACTAGTACAATTTATAGTTTGTTGTTACCTTACTGATATACATTATTTGAACTTCGGTTCTGGAGGTTTCCTATGAAGTTGATTATTTGGAATCATAAATTTTTCCATCACATTTCATTAGGAAACTTAATAACTTTAGGATTTGAGTTGCATCAAGAAGTGAATAAAGATTCATATATCTGTGATGTGATTTGTCATTTGATTTTTTTTAATCGAAGGCAAACTTTAACTCAATAAATTTAAGTGAGTTTTCATTTGTTTAGTTCTGAATTTCAAATGTACACAGGGAGTTTTATGGTGTATCTTTTTGAATCATTTCTTTAATATCAATGATGTTGTTCATAAATATTTGCTCTTAAATTGAACATTCATGAAGGAACTTAGAAGATTATGGTGTATTTTTTTGAATCATTTCTTTAATTTTAGATGATGTCATTCATAAGAATTTGTGCTTCATATGAAAATTCTTGAAGGAACTTGGAAGATTATTATCAAGGATTGTTAAACTCAGTTGAATTTGTTGTGGATGGTTTTGACATTCTAGTTGGATTGATTGGTTAATGTAGCTGATTTATTCAACAAAAATTAATAATGGTGACTGATAGCGTTATTAAACATTTAAATTGTCATGCCTTTTTCATCAATAAGTTTTGATTCAACATAATTGCAGGCATTATTATAACAAGCGGTGGATATATTGAGTCAAGCATACAGGACTTCCTCATTTGGACTAGGAATCAGAACTAATAGCCCCTCTTCTCTGTAAATGGCATCAGATTTGTCTCGCAGAAAGTCGAAAGTAGTGAATGGGCTCAAAGCTGCAACAATGGGGATGCAATACCTCACTTGACAACAAGGAGAGGAATGATCTGTCCACATATGTGAAGGCAAAGCAGGTAGAAGGTCTTAGTCAAATCGGGTCCTTATCCTGCTTCCACTCTCTTCGACTCGTCCATAACTAGTCCTGATGATCGAGAGTTAACTGACTAGAATCCATTATGCTACCTTCTTCACTTGAAAATCATCAGGCAGAAAGTTTTAATAAGACAAGACAGTTGAGCTTATTATCTTGAATCAGTCACAAAGAGAATACTCTTCATCCAGAATACAGAGTGGTGGAACAAAGGATAATTGAAGATTATGCAGAGTTGGACGACTGTGAATTAGACTTATAGTAGTTTCTCTTTTTTCTATTGTTTGTTAGTTTCAAATTCTATATTTATCAAACATTGTCACTTAGACATAGTTTGTTATTATTTTCTTTGGGTATTGGGTAGTTGTTCTGAATGTATCTTTTGTTGACATTTGTATTAATTCTATTATGACCGTGTCATATTTTATGATGTAGATATTTGAATATTGATGTATGCCCATTATTTTGATAGTTCTATTATTTGAGTGACGAATGAGTGACGAAATGGTTATGTATCGATAGAGACGATTGTAAAAATCCGAGACTAATCCTTTTTAAACCTCTTTCTTCTTTTTACCGCGATAATCTATCATGGCATATGATTTTAGACTATGCTAATGTAGCGTGGCTTATAGTTTTAGCCTTTTAGGTCATCAAAATTTATTGTGGCAATTGACTTTGAACTACGGTAATTTACTGTGACCAATAATTTTATCTCATGATAAAGTTACCGTGGCTTATTATTTTAGGTGATGGTATATTTATCATCATCAATGATATTAGGCCATGGTATATTACTGTCACTAAAGGATTACTGCCATGGTAATTTACCGTGGCCAAAGGCTTTTAGTCATGGTAATTTACTGTGGCGTCTGCTTACAGGATTTGGTCACGGTAAACTTTTTGGCACGGAGGTTTAAGCCACGGTTTTTTTACCATGACTTGTGATTTTAGGCTACGGTAATTGGCCTTTTCGTGACGGGATTCGACCGTGGCTTGTTGTGTGATTTCTACTAGTGAATATCGCCCCAATAATATGAGGATCCGATATTGGGGTCACTACGCATACGGCCTTACTCTTTCGAGAAGCAAAGAGCCCGATCCAGATGCGCTTGCATACGGGAGCTGTCACTTCGGACAGGCGTTTCCCACATGCAATCCCTGATGACGGAACCCTTCTCCTTGACGGGAGACCATGGATGTCACTTATGTGATCCTCCATCTCATATTCAAATTTTAATTAATCATCATGAATCACATTCACATAATTAATTCTTCCAAGGGAAAAATAACTCTATTCATAATAGAGTGTCTCAATTGGACATAATCAATTTAATCATATTAAATTAATTATCAATCCAATTCAATCAATCAAACTTGATTATTTTACTTGAATATATATGGTAATATCTCAAAATACGTGCTAATTCGAATTTTAATAATTAGAAAATACACCTTGATTTTCTCCGGCATTATACAGTCCCTACCCGCTGTCATGGCCACTACTGATGAGAGTGGGACGGACCACATACGTTGCAACCCGCTGCCCCAATGCTCTCCGACTAGTCACCATATCCGCCTCGGGAAAGCGTAATGCCAGATATATCAATTTGTACTTGAGATGATCATCGGTTTTTCAACCAAAATTGTACCATATAATAATAATCAAAACATTTTTGATTATAAGGAAATTTGTTACACAAATTCCCAATTCTATTCAAGCATCAAGTTTGAAGATTGTGATTTCCAATTATGATTTAGATCACATCCAATCAATTAATTGGTTGAGGCCAAGTCAATTAGGTAAATAATCATCTTACAATATTTCACAAATATTTTTCAAGATTATTTCACGAAATTAACAATTAATTTCACTAATTGACAATCACTTGGTTCTAGATTAGGACTGCAATTTTAGTAGTGACCCCTACTCACTAAAATTAACATATCTCAATCAATTTAAATCCAAATTAGACAAACTCAATTTTCAAATATTGATAACTTGATTTAGGACAGAAACCAAGTGATGTTTCACGCATTTCGAGGTAGATGATAACAGTAATTAATTCTTTAATCATGTCAAAATCTAATGTTCCCGCAATAGTGCATACATGTTCATTAAAACAACCATATCTCGAGCATACAAAATCCGATTTATGCAAACTCAGATCCTATGGTTTCCTTATATAATGGGGAACAAAAATCAAGTAAATAATTCATGCTTAAAAATTTTAAACATGGTCGAAATTATTTACTAAACAGATCTGCGAAATCAAATGCGATAAAAACTTTCGCGACCTTAACGAACCCAAGTCGTCCTCGGTTTTCGAATCATATTTGAAATCGTCAACCTGGCTATGATACCACTTGAAGGGTATAGAATTATCCTCAAGAGAATCACGGAAGCGTGATCGTCATATCGGATACGACGAGGAACAACTAGTCGCACTAGTTGTTCGGTGCAACGGAATTTAAAAATTTTTTATTCGATGAAACCACATGATTCGAGAACGATTCTCAGATCGTTTCATCTACAACAATAACAAGTATAATGCAATACCTCTTGAAGCGTGGTTGATCAAGTCTCAAAGAGAAGAGACCTCCTGTCTCAAGTCCGATCGTCGGTGAGACCGCTTGCGAGCGCGGGGATGAACTGCGTTGTCCTCGCAATCCAAGAAGTTGATCCAAGCGTAGTTGCTCCTGATCTCGTCGCACGAGATCGAACGTCTATTTCGTGGGCGTAGCACAACAAGAAGACGGAGAACCGAAGAACGTCGAAGCGGTGGCGCGGGCGTCGACGATTCTCTCCTCTAGGGTATGGTGGACGACCACCAATATTAGAGGGAGAGAGGGCTGTCGTGTATGAAGAAAGAGAGAGAGAGAGCTCCAAAATTGCATGTCAATAGAGAGCATGGTATGCCTCTCTATTTATAGGGTTTTGGGATCCATGGATCTCAATCCATGTGACATATAAAATCAATGGATGAGATTGATTTATGTCAATCTAATGGTCAAGATTGTTGTTGGTAAAACCAACAAATTTAGGTTAAAATATATTTGAAAAAAATCAAATATAAATTAGTCCTAAATCAACCCAATAAATAAGGAGAGAATGTACATGGAGATTTCATCTCCATGCACCTTCCATGTGGACGGCCACCCTTTCCTATTTGGAATAGGGTGCCACCCACTATTTCCATGGGGAGAGCAATCTCATGATATTTCATGAGATTGCATATCTCCAAGGAAATCTCTCTTTATTTATTTGTAACAAATTTGTTGGGTTTTATTCTTCAAAAATAATTCACAATTATATTTGAGAATATTGCAATCTTGCCATGGAAAAATTGTGAATCATATTCACAACCCAAAACAACATATAATTTACATTGTCAATTAATTACACAATGTGTATCCAATACACATAATAATTAATCAACACATATAAATTATATTTATCTCTCTCTAATACATTATAAATCTCATTTATAATATATTATGAATAATTGGATATTTCTATCCACATTATTCTTATCCATAATAATTAAATCACATTTAATTATATTGGATGATTTCTTCATACTTCAAGATAATTAAATCACATTTAATCATCATTTCTTCATTGCTTAGATCTTATGGAATTATTCTTGAACCCTTCAAGAATAATCCAATCTCTCCGCAGATACTTGGAGATAAGGACAGGGCGATTGTATTGTTCCATGTATAGTGACTTGGATTTGAGATCATATCTCAAATCTAGATCCCATGGACCTCCCACTGATGCTTGATCAAATCAAGACTGTAAACCTAATCTTCTCATTGCATCTGAATCTTATTCAGATCAATGTCCAGTTCATGGACTAAGATTAGGTCACTTCTCTAATGAGAGGAGTCACTAAAATCCAAACCGATTTCATCACTCCCTCGGAATGGAAGCGGCATGGTTATACAATCGTATATGATCAAATCACCCTCAGGTATTCCCAATACCTGCACATCCTGCATACTGGAAGAGTTATGATCGTTCTGAAGATAAAGACCACTTTTGCACTACCATCTTCAGGGTTAGATCATTTAAGTTTCTCAATCTTTGTCATTTGGGATTTGGTATAGATCATATGCTTTCACAAAGCATATATCTTACCTTCAAATTCATGTCATGCTTCCAAAGCACGACGACCATGCATGGAATTTATTCAGTCCCAATACCTCATGAGTGAGCTCATGTCTCCTGGTTCAGAAGTGAACCTGTATGATCCCTTTGAGAGATCGTATTACTCATATGTCCTTACATGCACACCAGCTCACCGGTGTATAGACCTTGGTTAGGTCATCAACCTATTGGTCTGCCAAATGTACACACTCAGACATGTAGCAACACATCTGTCTCCGGTCAGAGGATGCATGCCTATGTTGTGACATTATTCAACGTAGGTCTTTGGTTATCTCGATCTCGTCAAGTCAACCCATTGACTCAACTAACCTGGCACCTCTGAATCACTATTCCCTTGCAGAGGACCTGCATCAAGAGGTCAGTCAGATATCATCCATATGAGATAGGATTACCATCTCCTACTAAGGCTGGAGATCATCACTTAATAATCATTTGATGATGCTTGATGAGTCCTCTATCTAACTCCTTAGATATTCATCCAAGCATCAACCTTTATGATTCATCCAATGAATCAACAGCTGTATGATCATTAAGTTGGCCATGGTACATAACCCTTATTGTACAGAGGGACCCTATAGTGCATTCACTCATTTAATCTCAGAAAGGGAGTGAAAAATAATCAATAACTTTCATTGATAATTTATTCGTTACAATAACATTAATTGTAGAAATGGTTCGCTCGGGGCTCACATTGCTAACAAGTCAATTCCCAGCTGACCTAGCAATAAGAATCCTATCTGCTCGAGATTCTTGGAGAAACCACAAGTCCATAGGCTGGAAAATATCAGATCTCGATGGGATTAATCCATCGTTGTGTTCCCATCACATCTACCTATAAGAAGATAGCAAGCAGTCCTGCGAATTTCAATGAAGATTGAATCTTAATCTCTAGGAGGTTGTAAGTCGGGGATGATCATCGTAACGAATGACAAAGGAGAGGAGATTGCAACCAGAGTTCCTGCATCTTGGCACGTTTGTGTTGACTACAAATGCCTGGATTTAGCAACTAAGAAGGATCATTTTCCATTTCTTTTCATGGACCAAATAGTTGAAAGACTAGCCATGAAGGAGTGTTTTTGCTTCTTGGATGGATACTCGGGATATAATCAGGTTGCAATCGGTCTGAAAGACCAAGAAAAGACTACCTTCACCTATCTATTTGGGACATATGCCTTTCTGCAGGATGCCATTCGGATTGTGCAAAGCTCCTACGACCTTTCAGAGGTGCATGTTGGTAGTTTTCGTAGATATGAATGGTAGTTTTCTCGAGGTGTTTATGGAAGATTTCTCAATCTACGATGATAGTTTTGATCAATGCTTATGTTATATAGATCAAGTTATGAAGAGATGTTGTAAATCCAACTTGGTGACCTCATGGGAGAAGAGTCATTTCATGGTAACCGAAGGGATTATGCTAGGCCCTGTCATATCCAAATGTGGCATGGAGGTTGATACTACAAAAAGGAGGTCATTTCAAAGCTAGTGACACCTAAAAATTTGAAGAAAGCTCGGACATTCATTGGGCGTGTGAGATATTATCATCAATTTATCAAAGATTTCAAAAAAATTGCTTGACCGTTGACTGAGCTTTTAGGCAAGGAGACTGATTTCATCGTTGATGCTAGAGTCCTCCAAACCTTCAATAACCTAAAAGATCTGATCACTCAGGACCCTATTCTGCAATTGACAGATTGGTCTCTACCATTTGAGATCTTGATAGAAGCTTCAAATTATGCTATTGGAGCGGTTACAGGATAGAGGAGAGACAATCTTCCATTTGCAATTCACTATACCAACAGAACTCTTGATGAAGCTCAAAAGAATTACACAATCACTGAGAAAGAGATGCTCGCAGTCGTCTTCACCTTGGAGAAGTTCATATCTCATTTACTTGGATCCATAGTCTACGCAGACCACTCTGCCATCAGGTACTTGCAAGTCAAGAAGGATGCCAAATCAAAGCTAATAAGATGGATCCTTATGTTCCGAGAATTCAATCTCAAAATCCATTACAAAACTATAGTAAAAATGTAGAGGCAGATCATTTATCAAGAATGCCAAAGCTCGACACTCCTGATTAGAGCCTGATATCGATAACAGAGACCTTTCCAGATGAAGCTATTCTGTAAGTCACCTTGCTTCCTTTGTTTGTCGATATTGTGAACTATCTTGTTTCCAAGAGAACTCCACAAGATTGGCCAAAGCTGAAAGTTTACAAATTCTTGTCAGATATTCATTTTTATCAGTGGGAGGATCCATATCTCTTTCATGATGGGGTAGATTTCATATGGAGGAGGTGCATTCCTCAGGAGGAAGTCCACAACGTCCTCGAACACTGTCATACTAGAGAATCAGGAGGACACCACTCTAAGAAGCATACGACAACAACAGTGCTACAATGCGGCCTCTGGTGGTCGACACTCTTTAAATATGTAGAACATTTTGTGAGAAGATGTACTAACTGTCAGAAGATGGGTGACACAATCGGAAGAGAGACACAATTCCCCTGATGTGTATTCAGATTTCAAATGTATTCGATGCATGGGGCATTGACTTCATAGGCCCATTTCCTAATAGTCAGGGTTATGAGTATATTTTGCTTGTAGTCTATTACGTAAGTTGTTGGGTGGAGGCTATCCAAACTTGAGCCACCGACAGTCGCTCTGTCTACTGATTTTTAAAAGAACATATCATTGAAAGGTGCGAGATTCCTAAAATTTCGATATCATATGGGGGTAGCCATTTCATCAACAAAAAGGTGAAAAAGCTAACACAAGAAATCTGAATTGAACATCGTGCCGCCTCTTCATACCACACATAATCTAATAGCTTGGCAGAATGTTTTAATAGGGAGACCAAGACCATTATCCAAAGGCTTGTACATCTAGATAGAAAGAACTGGTCTCGACTCAGTTCTCTGAGCCTATCGTACTGCGTACAGGTCACCTTTAGGTATGTCTACCTACCTTATGATATACATCAAGATTTGCCATTTTCCTGTCAAGCTGATTAATAAATCTTTGTGGACAATTAATATCTTCAATGTGGATATGAAGAAAGCCAGAAAGAACAGAAAGCTTGATCTAAACAGATTACTCAAGTTCTGTGACTACGCATACGACAAAAACCTTATGTACAAGGAGAAGGTCAAGAAGTGGCATGACAAGCATATTATCTGTAAGACTTTCGAGCCAGGTCAGAATTGTTTGTTTGATGCAAAGTTAAAAGTGTTCCCAGGGAAGATGAAGAGCAAGTGAACTAGGCTGTTTATAGTAAAGCATGCATGAGATAATGGAAGTATAGTCACATCCATCTTGTTAGATGACACACAACCTTTCATCATCAATGGAAGATTTTGAAACCTTATCTCGAGCATGATACCTTCCTGTTTGTGATTGACTCTATTCGTGTGGTCTATGATGAAGAGCTCCAAGTTTCAGCATCAATAGATTTAGACAGGGCAATCAGAAACATTTTTATTAGTAATCTTTTTCTTCTTTTCATATTTCATTCTTTCATTCTTTCGAAAGCATCAATCATCCCATTCATCATTGTTATACTTAGACATAAGGATATATCTCATCCTAAGTATAGGGAGGATGAGTGTATTCGGATGATCATTCTTTAATCCCCTTATATGTCTCCTCAATTCTTGGTATTGTATCTATACTTAGGGATATTTTATCCTAAGTATATGGGGAGACATACCGAGCGGATGATTTATCTATTCGTTCCCATCCTCGACCCTCTCTGCTTTATGCATAGTCTGTTATACTTAGGATTAATTAATCCTAAGTATGGGGGGGACAATCGACTTCCTATTCTATAGTGAGTTATTGTAGTATAGACTTTCCTATACCTAGTACAATTTATGTCTTCTTTTCTCCATGAACTATGAGGACATAACTCAAGATAAGTTACGTCGTATATATTTTATCCATAACTTGTACTTGCGTATTTTGAATAACATGGCTAATTAATAAAATTTAAACACGCATCAAAATTTATTTGTATTTATAGGTAATAAATCGGTTAAAATTTTTTGCAAAATGTTTAAAAAATGTTTGGAAAATTCTTTTGAAAGTGTTATAAAATTCTTTGTAAAATATTTTGAAACTTTTATAAAAATGTTTGTTTATAAAAAAACTTTTCTTTGTGTGAATAAAAATTTTTTAAAATCAATTTATAAATGGTTTGAAAATGGTTGTAAAAATAGTTTGAAAAAAATCTATAGATCCAAGAGTCACCAAAGTAGACTCTTGGACTATCTAAATGCACGTGCTCGATGATGCAATCGCTTTTTTCCACAACTCAAAAGGAAAGAAGAGAAAGAACTCGGGGGTGGCTTGATCTCCCTCTCTCCCTTTATATATATATATATATATATATATATATATATAAAAGCTCAAAGAAAGATCGTGAGTTTTGGATGCAAGCCCCCAGAGGCTAGAGGGGGTCGGTTAGTGAGTGGAAAATCAAAGAACTAAGTACCTTCAGCCTAATTTCTGCATTTAATAAAGATATAAAAATCTGACCAAAAACAAATAATCTAATATGAAATGAACTACCTATTAAGAACTATCCTCGAGGTCTTGGAACTTGCTTGAAGAAGGATAGTCAATTTAGAGATAGAGTGAGTCTATTCGGGGAATCAATGCTCCTATCTGAACCCCTCTAAGCTTTCTCCGACAAAGCTAATACAGGTCCAGTCCACTAGTTTGAAGATCAAAGTGGTCTTGTGGGTACAAGACCCCTCAGAGAGGCCTGATTGGCATGGGGGAGACTACCTCCTTGCAACCACCTAAGCAACGCAGGAAAGGCCCAAAGCCAATCCCAGAGTAAGAAATTTCGATTCTAGTCAAGGTTAAGCAAAATATATTATAAAGCTACTATATATTTTGGTATTTCTTCACAGATTAAATAAAGTCTCGCTTTTCATATCTTTCATTGTTTGTTGGGTTACCCTAACCCAAAAGAGCCTGATTAGGTCGACTTTGCTATAATAGGGTAGACGCCTCCTCGGCTTGCTTTGTTGCATCTGCGTTCCGATTCGACTTCAAGAGAGAACTAGAGGAAAGATTTCGAACTCCCCGACTGGCTCTTCATAGGAGCTTTCCAAAGAAATGACATAGTAGCCACCTCTACGACGCTTGGAATGATTTTAGGCGCGATGTATTCCCTTCGGCTATATAATCATGTGTTTCTAGAAATTTGCGTCGGTTTGCCTGACTAATAGCTTGAAATGTCTCAGATATATTGGAAGAACCATCCAAGGACAACATAATGTATAGTTCTTTAGCTATGCTTCTCTCACTTATCTGCGGCCATTGGATCAGATAGTCTATTTTAACTCAGAGGCTCACACATATGTGAATGGGGGTTGTGTCTGCCAACACAAGATAACTGAAGTATGGAGTCTAGAAGCATGAAACGTTCTCATTAATTCGCACCCATCTTTCAAAAGTATTTGACTTTCTAATCCAATATTACTGTATATGTCTTTTTCCTCTATAGAGAGCTGCAGAAGGCGAAGAAGCGTATCGAGGCATACAAGGCTGGTGTGAAACCTGATTATGACTGATGGCTTTAGACTAAAATCAGATAAGCGCGTCAACTCACTTTTCTTATTCAACGCCAGAAGAAGTACTAGTCGTGCTTCAAACAATTTTGTCTTCTCTATATTACCAAATCTCTAGAGTTAAGACTTTTCTATGAAGAACTACTGAAGTTCATGCTTGGTTTAGATATCTTGTTGGTGACCCACTTTCAGAAGCTTTTCTCCTAGTCCCCGAATTCAGGACCTGTCGAAGTATGGAGACCCCTAGCGCTTGATACTGGTTTAGATTGGTGTTCGAATCGGCATCATCCAAGTTAGAACTCGAGCCAAAGCGTGGAGAACTAAACGATCCTGGTTATGCAAAATGATGAATCCCAATTCATCACCCTTTATTCCTTTATTTTAGCTAGAAACCTTAGCCAAATACCTTGTAAATATGTGTAAATATCATAAGTGTCAAAACACATGCATCATGTACATATACATAATTAGCATGTTTTTGTGTGAAAATAAAGGAATAAAGAAACACAAGAAAAAGAGGGAAATAATTAGAATAAATATTGAGTGACCTAATCCCAAGGGAGGGCTCAGTATGGGCCTGACCGCAAAAGAACCCAAGTAGAGAGAGATAAGGTCAATCATACATGTACATAACCCTATGTGTATAAATAAATTTATTTTCCTAAAATAAAAATAAAAAGTGTTTCTCATATTTTGTAAATATTTATAAAAATAAAATAAAAATCAGGAAAAAAGATAAAGATAAAAATAATAAAAATCACTTTCCACCTTGTATATATACACCGTGTACATATGTATATAAACCTATTTATTTAACTCATGTAAATGCATCCTAAAAATAAAATAAAAATACCTTTTTATTCCAAATTTTATTTTGAAAATAAATAAAATATAAAATTGGAATAACTAAGCAAAAATAAACAATTAAAAATAAAAATAAAAAAATACATATGTGTATATACCTATATAAAATAATAATATCATGTAAATACGTTATTTATTTTTCAAAAAAATAAATAAAAATCACTAAAAAATTACTTTGAAAATAAATAAACAATTTTCATGTTGAAAAGTTTTTAAAATAAAACCATCTACTATTTTTAAATGAATTTACAAAGAATTAATAACTGGATTTTCCCATTGGTCCATGGGGGATTGTTGACCCCCGGTCAACTCCCCCCCCCCCCCCCGGACCACTCAACTCGGATCTTTGCCCCCGACCCGATTTCTTAGATTTTTGTAGGCTTGATCCGACCACCATCCATCGAAACCCCGGGCTCCGATTACTCTTGGTTCATTCTAGACTCACGCCTGATCATTGTCCAAGGGATCCGTGCTCCCAGAACCTCTCCCGATTCCAATCTTATCGGACCCTTCCTAGTATATAGTCTCACCTCCGGACGCAATTTCAATCCATCTTTGGCCTCCGTCTTCCATCCCAGGACCTCCATTCTCTTCCCTAGAGTGACAGCTATCGGTAGGGAGTGTCGCAGCGAGGAGAAGGCGGCCCCAGCCACTGATCCGGCGAGCTTCATCGCCATGCGCCGTCGCAAGGTGTACCCGAGCCTCTGGCCCTGACAAGCCATCGAGGCGACGATACCAGGAGCTTCGTCAGCCCCAGCCCAGTCGATTCTGATCACCAGGTACCTTCGATTCCCTCTAGGTTAGGATAATTTCCATTTTCACCCAAATCGTGTCGCCGGCCTTCGCCGGCTGATTCATACCGCTCCGCTCATCCATTGATTGATCTGACCCCTGATTCACCTTCAAGAGACTCCTCTCCATCTGCTACGCATCTCCGATCATCCTGTCTCGCCTCGGAGCAAGACCTGAGGTCTCCTCCGCCGTCGCTTCACCGGAGACCACTCTCCGCCCCCTTCCGATCACCCATTTCACCCATAACCAGGTCGAGGCACTTTGCCCTCGACCCAGCATTCGTTTGGTGTCGTGTTTCAGGTCAAAGAACCTCATCTGGAGGTCCATCAGTCCAGGCACAGCAGCTCCAGCTCGCCCTCGTCGCCGGACCGTCTCCGACGTCTCCGCCCCATCTGAGCACGCCATTAGCTGCGGACAATGTTGAGCATCATTTCCTCTCTCAGAGCAGCACCGGAGAAGGTCTTCAGCGCGTGTATTGGGCCGGCGAAGCTCGCCGACGAGCTATTCTTCGAGGATCTCCAGCCACCGTCGGATAGAGCTCCCGCCCCATTTTTTATCGTTGTCGTCAGATTGCGAGAGATCTACACCATCCGATCCATATGGGATTTCATCTGGAGCGTTCATCGGTGAAGGGGTAGCCACGCATATCAGTCGTCAGATCAACACGTGGCACCCCCTTGTCCGTCAGATCCTAATAAAGGGGTAATTTCCCTTAGGCCTCTGCCTTTTTGCTTTTTGTCGTGTAGTCCTGTAAATATTAGTTTACATTGTTTTTATTTTGGAACAATTGCAGTTAGGACCTTAGGTTTATTTTATTTGCATTTTAGTCCTTGTTTATGTGAGCCACATGCATCGACACCTGAGATTTGGGATATTTGCACTTTTAGTCATGTACTTCCTGCGTGTTCTTGATTGCATATTTTTAAATAGGAATTACACTTATGCCCCTCTGTGTTTGAACCACGTGCTATGCGCGTGCTTTTTGGTCTTTTTGCATTCCAGGCTCTGGACCTTTATTTGTTATTATTTGGTCCTGGAAGTATGTTTCTTTGCACTTAGGTCCTTGCTTGCTGTGTGCCTTGTTTTTATTGAATAAAATATCAAATCAAATCCAAATTAGGTGAAATTTGGAAACTTGGCTCTTGCCATAGTGCAAAACTTTCCCTAAATTTTTGGAACATTTTCGAGGCTTTTTGCTATTTTTAAAAAATAAAAAACACGTATTTTTGTTACTGTTTGAAAAAGAAAATCAAAGAAAAATATAAAAACTTCTTTAAAAATTCTAAAAAAATTAGTGCTAGTTAATTTTAGTGTTTTCTAGCTTTTGTTCAATTTTTAGCTTATTTGGATTTATAACACCCCTAAAAATTGAAAAACCCTAAAAATCTTACAAAAATCATTAAAAATTCCGTAAAATTCAAAAAAATGCAAATTCTTTTCTGCAGCTTAGTTTTTGTACATACTTTCATAAAAATTGTCTCCAGACTTTTAGAAACCAATTATATACTTTTAATTGGTCTTTCAAGTCTGGCTGCACAATGAGCACTATTTTTCACCTTTCTTGATTTTTATAAAATCAAAAAAAATTGAAAAAATCTGAAAAATTCAACAAAAACACTTAAAAAATAAAAAAAACACAAAAATAATTTTATTTGAATTTTTGGATTATTTTTGAGTGGTTAAATAAATTGTGGTTGTTGCTTGTTTATATCTTTTCTTATATAATTAAAATCAACAAAAAAATTTAAAAATAGTTAAAATCCACCAAAAATATTTTCATTCTTTATTTTCGATTTTGACTACTTCGTAGGCCGTCTCGGCCATCCGTACTCCTTGAGTCCGACCCTGATCGCTATACCAGGTTAATAAAAATAGCGAGGACCGCTATCTGATTTTCATTATTTTATCCCCTGTTTGGTGGTTCCTATCTTTTTCTTGATTGACCGATTATCGAGTGATTGAGGTCACAATGAACTGAGCTATTTATCTCCCTTAGTCGCTCGCGAATTTTTCGGTCATCAGAATGGCACCGTTGTCGGGGAGCACGACTTAGTAGTCTCTTTCGACTTTTCATGGTTTTCTTTTCCGCGACTTTTTGTTGATATTTGTAGATATATTTTCTTTGCTTTATCTATATATTTTTTCTGGACTAACACACTTTTATATCTTCTTCTTGCGAGGTCCTGAGGACCGAGGCAGCTTTTTGGATGCCAAAGCAACCGCGGGATTCGAAGGCGGCTTCCTTCTCTACGAAGCCGTAGGAGAGCGCGAGGAGGAGGAGGACTGAAGTGTGGGAGCCGTAGAATAGCCATGAAATAACCATAGAAATAGCCGTAGCGGAATTATTTTATTGTAATAAGACAAGACTCAGACTTGGACTTTGTTGATATCGGGGTTTGTTTCGCCGAGCACCGGTGTACTCGGGGGACCTCACCGCGATTTTCGCCGGTTTTGGATTTTTGACCGTTTATTTACTGCTTAGTTAATTTACGTGATTTCAGCCCTAACTTAGGAGTTTCATTGATTGTGATGTAATTAATTAGGATCCAAACACATAATTATCTACCTGTACCCATAGCTCGATAATTGGATCTAATTAATTAAATCACAAAGAAAAGGTCGGATTATTTGAGCTCTAGTCCACGTGCCTTGAGGAGTCACATACATCACGTGTATGATCCGTTGTGGCGGACACCGAGTGGCTGCCAAGATAGGAGTCCGGACTTAGGATTGAGTACTCGGCTACTGTTCTTCACGAGTAGAACTGCTTTGTTTAGGGCTGGTTTTCACGTGCATCATATAGGTAGTTTATATTCTATCTTTATTTTATGCATGGACCAATCTGCATGTAGACTGCCGGAGTCAGGTACGCCTTCTATCTCGTGCATGCATCATTGATTTTCGTGCATCGACTTTTTCGTCTTCTCCCCCCGGTTTTTGGACTTAAAATAATCAGGAGAATCGAAAAACTCGTTAGGCGTTGTTTGCTTGAAAAATACTTAAAAAAACAAAAACTATAAAATTGGGACTGCTAAACAAACTTGACCCTAAACGACACCTCACCTAAAAATCTGTCTTGGGGAGAGCAACCCCCTCATTGTCTGGTTTGATTGCGAGAGAGAGTGACCCACACACTAGGCTAGAGCCACATCCGAGACCTGATCAGACTACCGGCCTTTTATATGGGACGGTCTGGTTGGCGGATTGGATTCCTATTAGGTCACGTAACCGCTCTGATATCATGACATGATCACCTAAATAAAATTGACAAGATAATTGACCGAGCTCTTACGGTCTTCAGCTCAGCGTGGAGTAGGTGAACCCGGGGTTTGTTTGCTCATCTTGTTTGTTTTCCAGATCTCATCCGCCCGACTCGCCTCAAGATGATGGGCAGGAGGTCTCTTAGGCAGCCTCTGGTTGCACCGCTTTTTAGCACTCCAGCTCGTTCATCTAGGTTGGTTCGTGAGAGCCCAGACCCGCTCTTCGAACCTGAGTTCGATTCTGCCATGTTCCCCCTTGACAACCCTTCTTCTATTCCAGAGTTACTAGTGCCAGATGCGAGACAGCAGACAGATGATATTTCGGCACCTGAGTTTGGGTCTTTTGCCTTTGCAGAGACCATGGCCAACAACGAGGAGTGCACCGATGGTCCGAGGTCAGAGACGACCACATACGTTCTGGACCAGGTTACGATCAACACCACCATGCTAGCCTCCATTAAGACCATGCAGTGACAGATACGAGATCAGGGGGCTTTCATGGTGGATATGAGGAGAGAGATGGAGAGACTGAGAGCAGCAACGGACCAGCCACGAGCCGAGAACGGAGGGGTCCAGATCAGCCAGAGCAGCCAGAGCAGACGGCAGCAGAGCCGAGACTGATGCGGGAGTTGCACAACCCCGGATCGACATTGACACACCGGTGGGTGGTTCTTCCGGCTATCGTGGGGGACTTCAAGTTCCCCCCGAACACACTTCAGCTACTCCTCTGCTTTCACAGGCTCGCCACTGAGGATCCCCATCTTCATCTCCAGGAATTTGAGATGATCTACAGTACCGTCCATGATCGGTAGGTGGACGAGGATGCCATCCAGATGACTGCTTTTCCTTTCTCCCTCACCGACAGAGCAGCCAACTGGCTGAAGCACTTAGGGAGATTTATCTATACATGGGAGCAGCTCCGCACCGAGTACTTGAACAAGTACTATCCACTCGGGCGGACCAATGCAACGAGGGCCCTGATCAGCAACTTCTCCATGCTCCCCGACGAGTAGTTTCACAAGGCATGGGAGAGGTTCCGTGAGCTTACCGACAGATGCCCGCACCACGATATCACGAAGCCGAACCTAGTTCAGAGCTTCTTCTGCAGGTTGACACCAGAGCTGCAGGGCCAGGTGAACGCTTCTTGTGGCAGTTCCTACTTCACTAAGGATGAGGATCTGGTCTGGGCCATCTACGAGGAGATGGCCGAGAACTACACAGTGATGTCCTAGAACTGACTTTACACTCAGGGGTGCCCACAGCCACAGACCGTGCAGTACCAGAGGATAGCACGGGTCGATGTCAGTACTTCTACTCCGTCCGTGGCAGCCCCATAGGTCGAGTCTATAGCCGCAGACGTAGGGATCATCAGCAAGAAGCTGGACCGGATCGAGCTGATAAAGAAGAAGCAGTGCCAGGGCATATCTCAAATGGATCAGATGGCACATATGCTGAGTGATCTGAAGACATAGGTCATGTGTCTCCAGGAGGCACAGAGGGCTTCTCAACCCCGTCTTCAGTCATGAGGAGATCCGAGCAGCAGCGGAAGCTCGTCCTAGCGCTCCAGTCAGCCTAGACAGGTTCACCTTGTACAGGCGGAGCCGTACCAACAGCCGCAGCCATACTACCAGTCACCACCATCCCCAGACACTCAGATAGTGGTCTACCAGCCGTTGATGGATGTCAACGGGATTTGGTACGACCGACCCTATCCCGGTATCCGATGAGACCATCCCGGATTCCGTTGGTCAGCCGGAGGTGCCAGTTCCCAGCAGCAACCTCTAGTTCAGGGTGGCCAGTACGGCCATCATCAAGAGTACCAGCAGCCCCCAGTACCCCAGCGCAGTCATCCCATCCACCACAGCAGTATGGTCCTCGTCCCTATCAGTAGGAACAACCTTGGTGGCAGCAGCAGCCTCAGTAGTATCATCCACAGCAGTACCCCTCTCACTCCCAGCCACCACAGCAGCCTCACTACCAGCGAGGCCACTCGTCAGGTTCTCATGGGCCAGCCTATGAGAAACCTGCCTTGGATGACTTATCCCGCCTCATGACAGAGCAGCAGCCTACCTTTAGTCATGAGATGGATGAGTTCTGCCAGGAGATGTGGGAGATCGTGAGAGGGAAGGCCGCCACCTCTGCCCAGATTGAGCCGAATCCGAACAACCTAAAGAGGAAGTATGAGCAAGTAGATTTCACAGAGATTACCACTCCTAGTGATTCTTTTGGTGATTTGTCTGCATACATGTTTGATGCTGATTTTGTTACACTTAGGAGCGGTAGGATGCCAGCAGGCGGTGCCTCATCTGAGAGACGATCCCACACCACACCAGGAGCGCCAGACGAGGAGGAGCGCGGTACTGAGGCCGCGAGAGATGATGACAGTGGTGCTGACGCCACCATGGATGTTGATCCAGTCGACGGTACTGAGGCTGTCTTTTCAACAGATGGAGGAGGTGGTACTGATGCCACCATAGTTGCTGAGCCAGAGCGCGGTACTAATGACGTGAGTCGACATGCCGAGGGTGGTACTGAGGCCACCATTTCTACTTCTGCTAGTCATGTTGTCTTTCTGTCTGTACATGTATCTCAGGATGTTTCAGGAAATAAAGGAAAGAGTTTGTTGTTTTCGGATCTACATGTGTTGCTTGATGATGTTTGTGTGGATTCTGTTGTTCATGAGCATGCCAGACCCTCTCCTAGTCCTTCATCTGAGAAGGACCCCGTGATCCCCTTTCCACGAGCACTTCACATGGCAAAGGGGAAGAAAACAGAAAATAAAAAAAGAACCATCAGATAGAGTTCAGCCAGGAGATGATAGATAGATTCCATATTCAGCTGACTCTTCAGGAGGCCCTGGAGCACATCCCTCTACTCCAGAGATCACTCAGATACAGGACCACAGTTAGGAGGAAGAGGAGGAACCATCAGTCTGAGATCCATGTACTTACTCGTGCCACGTGTTTCGCGATACAGAACCGTCTGCCATCCAAGAGGCCAGATGCAGGAGCCTCGTATGTCAGATGCCACATTCATGAGCAGAGGTTCGACCGCACTTTATTAGACAACGGTTCTTCGATCAACCTACTTCTGGCAGCCCTTCTTGACCGCTTCGAGTTGGGCACTCTCCGACAGAGCAGGACGGTCCTTCAGTTTGCTGATCGATCAGTCAAGAGGCCGAAGGGGATGCTGAAGAACGTTGTCATCACGATTCAGGGCCTGAAATTCCCCGTGGACTTCGTTGTGTTGGACATGGAGATCCTTGAGTCTGTGACCGATACCCCCATTATTATAGGACGCCCGTTCTTGGCCACAATCAAGGCAGTGTCCGACCATGATAGCGGGAAGGTGTACTTTCGCGTCGAGGGCGAGAGTATACAAATAGAGATGGTCGAGTAGACTAGAGCCAGAGATTCAGCTTTCTCAGAGCCGACTTCTGATTCAGAGCAGATGATAGAGGCAGGGCAAGACATCCACCAGGACTGTGATTTTGTGATTACATATGACGAGATAGTTTGTGCAGATCCATTCGCACAAGCCACCTCTCACCTTCAGAGTTCGCTTATGCAGAGACGTCAATAGAGGAGAGCTTGGAGAGTGCATTCCTGATCCAGGATACATTTCATGTAGCAGACCTGGTTCTTGACCGCGAGACAGATTTTTGTGAGTATGATATAGATCCCTCGGAGTCAGATACTGATTGGGCAGAGTTTGATGATTTGACACCGTGTCTGACTTCCACTGAGCCTACAGCTAGAGAGGAGGTTGATTCCGAGCAGAGCAGAGACAGACCCGTCGAGCAGCCTTCTCCAGATCCAGTTTGTGAGCGAGAGTTCTCATTCTCCCAGGCAGATTTGGCAGCATTCACTCGGATTTTTCAGAAGCCAGATTTGTGAGCACCTACTTGTCCAGAGTTGAAGCCGCTACCAGTGTCACTGAAGTATAGGTTCCTTGCGGGTAAGCATGAGATGTACCCAGTCATTATCTCCGCTGATTTGACTGGAGAGCAAGAATCCCGTCTGATGGGGGTTCTTGAAAAGAACCGCAAGGTGATAGGATGGAGTGTAGCCGATCTCCAGGGGATAAGTTCGGCTCTGTGCTCCCAACATATCTATCTTGAGGAGGAGGCAAAGCCGTCGCGTGAGTTCCAGCGGTGGCTGAACCCGAATCTTCGGGAGGTTATCATGAAGGAGATCTTGAAATGGTGGAGCGCCGATTTTATCTACCCCATCTCTGACTCCAAGTGGGTCAGTCTGTTGTATGTGGTGCCCAAGAAAACGGGCATCACTACAGTTGTCAGTGAGTCTGAAGAGGAGTTCGCTACCCGGGTACCCACTTCTTGGCGGGTCTGTGTGGATTACAGACGATTGAACCAGGCTACCAAGAAGGATCATTTCCCCCTGCCCTTTATTGATCATATTATTGAGAGGTTGGTAGGGAAGAGCTATTACTGTTTCTTAGACGGGTACTCCGAATATAATCAGGTGGCCATCGCGCCCGAGGACCAAGACAAGACCACCTTCTCCTGTCCCTTCGGGACATATGCTTTCAGACGCATGGCATTTGGATTGTGCAACGCTCTTGCGACATTTCAGAGATGCATGTTGTCCATCTTTTCGGATATGGTGGGGGAGTGCTTGGAGGTCTTCATTGATGATTTCTCGATCTATGGTGACGAATTCGATTCTTGTCATCTCCAGCAGGGGCATGGAGGTCGATCCAGCCAAGGTGAATGTCATTAGAAAACTCAATCCACCGTCCAACTTTCGGCAGTTACGGTCTTTTCTGGAGCACGTCGGTTTCTATCGATGCTTCATTCATGATTTCAGCAGGATTGCCTGACCGTTGACTGATCTGCTGACGATAGATGCTGAGTTCCTTGCTGATGATAAGTGTCTATCACCATTTGAGACTCTCAAGAGCTGTGTTGTAGAAGCTCCTGTTCTCCAGCCACCTGATTGGTCTCTCCCATTCGAGACCATGACGGACGCCTCCGATTTTGCCATGGGGGCCGTGCTGGGACAGAGGAGGGATGTAGTCCCGTTTGCTATTCACTACACTAGCCGTACATTGGATGCCACGCAGCGAAACTACACAATCACTGAGAAGAAGATGCTTGCCGTAGTTTTGCCCTAGATAAGTTCAGATCTTACATCATTGGATCTAGAGTGACCATTTACACTGATCATACCGCCATCAGGTACCTCATGGCAAAGAAGGATGCCAAAGCTAGATTGACCAGATGGATCCTTCTACGCCAGGAGTTTGATATAGAGATTAAGGATAAGCCTGGAGTCAAAAATGTGGTGGCGGATCATCTCTCCCGATTGGAGTATCTTGAGGATTCTGAGCAGACTGAGCCTATTTGTGAGACCTTCCCATATGAGGCGATCCTTGCTATCATCTCTCTCCCATGGTATGCCGATATTGTGAACTATCTTGTTGCCAAGAAAGTTCCACAAGTTTGGCCCAGGAAGAAACTTGAGACCTTCCTCGCGAAGGCCAAGTTTTACCATTGGAAGGATCTCGTCCTTTACCATGAGGGAGGGGATAGTATCTGGTGTAGGTGCATTCCTCAGGAGGAGCACCACAGTATCCTTACTTACTGCCACAAGCTTGAGGTAGGAGGACATCACTCAGGGAGGAGAATGGCACAGAAAGTGCTCCAATCCGGCCTATGGTGTCCTACTCTCTTCAAGGACTCTAATGAGTTCGTGAAGAGATATACTGACTGACTGAAGATGGGCACTTGTGGACAGCGTGATATGATGTTGATGCAGCCCATACACTTTTGTGAGATTTTTGACGCATGGGGCATCGATTTCATGGGTCCATTCCTTAGGAGTCAAGGATTTGAGTACATTCTGTTAGCCGTAGATTATGTGAGTCGTTGGGTTGAGGCCATCCCCGCCCGAATCGCGGATGCTAGGACTGTTTGCAGATTTTTGAGGAAGAATATCATTTCATGGATCGAGGTACCTCGAGTATTGATATCTGACGGGGGGGTCTCATTTCGTCAACGACAAGGTAAAGGCCCTTGCTAGCGAGTTCAGCATAGACCATCAAGTTGCCACTCTATACCACCCTCAGACGAATGGTCTTGTGTCGAACAGGGAGATCAAGACTATATTGCAGAAAGTCATCTGCCCTGACCGAAAGGATTGGTCACGGCTTTTGGACTCAGTCTTGTAGGCATATAGGACGTCTTTCAAGATGCCTTTGGGCACATCTCCCTTTCGCCTCGTTTATGGCAAGCCGTGCCATTTACCTGTTGAGCTGAGACATAGGTCACTTTGGGTTGTCACTGATATAATTTTGGATCCAGAGCATGTAGGAAATCAGAGGAGGGCAGAGTTAGCCGCCCTGGAGGAGCTTTGTGATACAGCCTTTTCAAACAGCTTACATTACAAGGAGAGAGTGAAGGAGTGGCATGATTCTCATATCAGCCACAAGCAGTTTGAGCCAGGACAGAGAGTATGGCTGTTTGATGCTAGGCTTCGTCTATTTTCAGGGAAGCTATAGAGCAAATGGAAGGGACCTTATCTGGTTAGAAAGGTACATGACAATGGGAGTATTGACATATCTGAGTTGTCTTCTGATATAACCTTTCGAGTGAACGGCCAGCGGCTCAAGCCATATCTAGATCATGAGCCGCAGGTCGTTGATGTTGCCCCTATTCACTTTGCGTGAGATGTGGTCTCTTGACTCACATCTATTGCATCTCACGCCTGATTATCATTGTTCTTCCGACTTGTATAGATCCAGTTGTCCATATCACTCTATTCTTTAGTCCTATACCCCTTTTCTCATCTTATTATTATGATATACTTATGGTGTACTTTACCCTAAGTATAGGGGGGTGTAGGACTCTCGGGTATCTTATTGATTCTTTCTACTCCTGTTTTGCTGCCTATACTTAGGGATATTTGAAGGATATTGTGAATCCTCAAGCGCATCACGGAAGCGTGTCGATCGCATCGTATGCAATCGGGGCAACTAGTCGCACTAGTCGCTAGATGCAGCCGAAATTAAAATTTTTAACTTTAAAGATGAAACCACATGATCACGAGAACATTTCTCGGATCGTTTCATCAAACCACAAAGTATAAGGAATACCTCTTGAAGCGTGGTTGTGATCGCGAGATCCCAAAGTAGAGATCCTCCTATCTTAAGTCCGACCCACGGAGAATGCGCTTGCGGGCACGATGATGAGTCGCGTCCTTCCCGCAATCCTTTGACGAAGATCCAAGCGTCGAGGCGTAGCAAAAATGATCTCCTTCCGAATACACAAAGTGGACGACCACTTGAATATTAGGGAGACCCCACGAGAATGAGAGAGAGAGAGTAGAGTTCTTCAACTCAAGAATGTTGTTGTTGTAACTTGGAAAGGCTACCCTAGCCCTCCTTTTATACTAGTTTAGGATCCAATGGATCTCAATGCATGGGACACATGGATCCAAGGGCTATGCTTGGTCCATGCTAAATCAATGGCTATGATTGTTGTTGGTTAAAACCAACAACATTAATTTAAATTAAAAAATGTTGCAACATTATCAACATAATTTAATTTAACATTAAGTAATTAAGAGATAATGTGATAAATAAAAATGGAGTCAACCAACCTCCCTAAAATTGGGGGGCGTCACCCATGAACAATTCATGGGTGACGCCACCTATGGAGGGTGGTCAATTTTGGCTCCTTTTTATTTATCTTATTATTCCTTAATTAATTTTGTATTCACAAAAATATTCACCAAATTAATTCCCAATTAATTTGTGAATATTTCAATCATGCCATTGAATATTATGTGAATCATATTCACAACCCAAACTAATTAGTAAATTGCATCTCCAATTAATTAATAAATGTGAATCCAATCCACATTATTAATTAACAAATGTTATTTACACAAATTCTCTCTCTTATATATGTATATTATAAATCATATTTATAACACACATATATCATGGATAGTGTTATCCTCATTCTCTTAATCCTTGATAATTAAATCCCATTTAATTATCTTGGATAATCATTTTCACAATATGAATCATATTCATATTTAAGCTTGATAATTAAATCTCATTTAATCATCAAGTCCTTGCTTGGATATTTCATCAAAAGAATTATTCTTGAACCCTTTCAAGAATAATGTGCTTTCTCCGCAGATACTTGGAGATAAGGACAGGGCGATTGTATTATTCCACGTATAGTGACTTGGATATTGAGATCTTATCTCAAATCCAGATCTTACGAACCTCCCACAGATGCTTGATTAAATCAAGACCGCAGATCCAATCTTCTCATTGAATCTGAATCTCATTCAGATCAATGTCCAGCACTTGGACTAAGATTGGATTGCTTCTCTACTGAGAGGAGTCACTAAAATCCAGACCTGTTTCATCACTCCCTCGGAATGGAAGCGTCATGGATATACAATCGTTTATGATCACATCACCCTCAGGTATTCCCAATACCTGTACATCCTGCATACTGGAAGACCCATGGTCAACCCGAAGATCAAGATCTATTTTACACTGTCTTCTTCAGGGTTTGATCACTAAGTTTCTCATTTGATCATTGGGATTTGGTATTGATCATATACTTTCCAAAAGCATATATCATACCTAGGTCTTGATCATATACTTTCCAAAAGTATATATATCAAACCTACAAATTCAGTCAAGCTTCCAAAGCGAGACGACCGTGCACGGAATTTGATTCTTCCCAATATCTCATGAGTGAGCTCATGTCTTCCGGTTCAGTAGTGAACCTGTATGATCCCTTTGAGAGATCGTATTACTCATATGCCCTTATATGCACACCAGCTCGCCGGTGTATAGACCTTGGTTAGGTCATCAACCTATTGGTCTGCCAAATGTACATACGCAGACATATAGCAATACATCTGTCTCCGGTCAGAGGATGCGTGCCTATGCTGTGACAGCATTCAACATAGGACTTTGGTTATCTCGATCTCGTTAAGTCAACTCTTTGACCTAACTAATCCGATACCTCCGAATCTCTATTCCTATGCAGAGGACCTGCATCAAGAGGTCGGTCAGATATCAGCCTATGTGAAAAAGGATTGCCATCTCCTACTCAAGCTGGAGATCACATCTTAATAATCATTTGACGGTGCTTGATGAGTCCTCAATCTAACCCTTTAGATATTCATCCAAGCACCAGCCTCTATGATTCAATTATTGAATCAACAGCTGTATGATCATTTAAGACAGCCATGGTACATAACCCTAATTGTACAGAGGGACCTATTATGCAAATTATTTATTCTTCATTTCAGATCAGGGAATGATATTCGCAATAACATTTATTGCATAATGGCTCGCCGTGGGCTCACATGTCCAACAATCTCCCACTAGCCCAAAGAGCCATTAATGGGCTAATCATTTAAACTCACACTCATGTGACAATCATAGGCTATTTAGAAATAGCTAGGTAAGCTGATCAGTCACTCTGTTCCCAAAAGACTATGCCAAGTCCTTTTACGGTACTTGCATATCCCTAGGTAACAGTGCTCGCATCCAATGCGAATGTTGCATCTTATGCAACCAATACTCAATCTAGTCAAGTACTTATAGTGTCCTTGACACTATTGCTTAATAACTATTATAACCAGTATTTTCATAATCCTTATCAGAATACCCTTATTCTGGGAGATCACTATCTCTCAAGGTATCCACAGTTAAGACCTTTTAGATCTCTATCTATAAAGTCTTAAGCTCTTTAAGATAAGACTTAGAGATCACTATCTCTATAGCCTTCTCATCTTTGAAGATATCGTTATTACTGCAATCAAGTGTTCTTTCTCCATAGTAGGATTAGTAACAGTTTACTACTCCCACTGCATGGCAGATATCTAGCTTTTGTACACATCTAGCATACACTTAGCTCCTCGTAACTGATGCACAAGTGCAAGCAGTTCTAGCATTTACTTCCTCAACTCTTTGAGGTGCTATTCCTTTAGATAGGTCAATACCAAATCTCAAGGAAGGAAGCCTTTCTTGGAATTTCCAGGAATGGAATATGTCCAAGGTGTACGACAAATGTGACAGTCCCAATACCCTCTTTTCTTTGCTTCTGAACAAATTCAGAACTAAGATCTAAGAGGTATTCTTGAGATCATATCTCAAGGTATGGAATAGCCAGTCTATAAAACACTTATTCTCATCCTTATATCATTCCAAATGATTAGGATATTATCTACATTTAGCACGATGAACACAATGGCACTCCCACTAAGCTTCACATGGTACATCAAGATTCTATTTGAAATCATAACATTTATAATTTCATCAAATCTTATGTTCCAACTTCAAGAAGCTTATTTGAGTCCACAAATGGATTTTTTTAGCTTTCACACCTTACTTTCCTCAACCATGAAGCCCTGTGGCTACTTCATGTGAATATCCTCAGAGAGGTATTCTTAGAGGAATGCAATCTTGAATTACATCCTGAAGATGCAATAGTCAAGTTGTGTAGTTAAGGTTAGCAATATTCTGATGATTTTAAGAATGGTTACCGAAGAGCAAGTCCCATTGCAAGCAATGTCTTCTCTTCCGGTGTGTAGCTCATGGCTACGAACCGAGCTTTGAAGGTCTCTACCTTCTCATCAGGTTCCCTTTCTCTTGAAGATCCATTTACACCTTAATGGGTCTAATCCTTATAGGTGGATCCTCGAGGGTCCATATACAACACTTGTATATGAAGTCTACTTTAGACTTTATTGCTAATATCCATCATTCCATGTCATGATCCTAAGGAGCTTCAACACATGAAGTCCGATCATTGTCAGACTTGGCTGACACATGGAATACATCCTCAAACTCATTTGAAGAGGTATTAATTTTTCATCTTTAATTGTCCTTTTAGTTTCCGATTTCAGGAGCCTCATTATCTTCTTAAGATTAAATGAGTTCCTTTACTTCATTTTCATCTTGATTCTCAAGATTCTCAATCCTCCAAGAATCACATTCTCATAGATGAGATCTTTTAAGAATCTCAAGGTCATAAAGTAGGTATCCAATACCATACTTTATTTTCCTAATGAAGTAGCACTCTCAAGTGCTAGATTCCAGCTTACATCCATGGAACCTTATTAAGGATATATATTGTAGTCTCTACCATACATATATACCAGGAAACTAAGAGGATAATTATGCTAAAATTCATCATTGATCAAATCATGTCACACATGATCCAATTGTATCTCCCTACAACTCTATTGAGTTTAGGTTTATCAGGAGGAGTGAGATAGAAATGATATTCATATCTCCATAAGGTATTCTTTGAATTTTATCTAATAGGTACAAGCTACCTAGGTTAGATCAAATTCATTTCATCTTTCTTCAAACTTTGGTTCTAAACCAAAATTGTGAAATCTTTGAACATTTCAAAGGTTTCTCAGGTGAAGAGAAGAAATCTCATATCATACGTAATCATCAATAGATATCACATATCCATAATGTTTACTATGATATAGGTGATCTACATACATCAATATGTATGAGATCTTGAATACCTCGACGTCTAACACCATTCCCAGAGAAGGGTGTATTGGACATTTTACTTTGAATACAATATTCACAAGTATGTAAGATTTGAAATTTTAGACATTCTAAAGTTTCATATCTTACTAGTCTATTGATCAAATCAATAGACAAATGTCCAAGGCTTGATGCCAGATCATTGTCAAATGATCTTCATCCTCCTATTGATCTTATAAGGTTTGATTTTCAGTATTAGAAATCTTAATGAACCATTCATTAATATTCTAATTTTGTGGAGTCCACTAGATGTTAGATTACTATCTGAAATATTTCCATCATAACTCTTTATGATAGTTCTATCTAAGAATTCATGTTTATTTCCGACATTTAGAAACAAACAATGGGGTATTCTAATATCTAGGTCATAGAGACATTCTCTAAGACTAAGGGCTCTCCCACTGAGAATATGAAGTTCATCTATCCAATAGAGATTGTTGTCACAACTACATCAATATCCATGTAGATGACTTTTAAACCTTAAGATCAAATTTCTAATCTTCTAATATATACATGCAACCAACTGCAAATGTTATTAGAAGATTGGGATACAATTGTTAGACTTTATCTTATGAAATAAGAAAGTCAAAGTCAATGATTATATGTAGATTATTCTGATGCTCTATCTGAGTCCTTCACTAAGGATTTTAGACAGATTTGATAGTCATACTATCAACACATCAACTTATTGCAGTATTGGCATTCATCCGACTCTTTGGATGTCATATGGAAGTCACAGAAGTAGGTCAACTCTTTGACTTTCCTTCTTACTCGGGTTCGACCCATGCTTCCACTGCGCTCTCTTCATCTATACACAACCATTGTTCAAGACAAAGAATCTCTTATGTTGAATTCAAAGGATTTCAATACAAGAGCATTTCAACATTTATACATACTTCATTAAATTCATTCAAAATAATTATTGTGAAGCTTCATGAATGACTTGAGTATAGATAGTATAATGATGACACTCATCATATCTACATTCATCTTAACTCTTGGAGACTTAGGTTCAGGTAGGTATTCAAAACATTTTGAATACATCATCTCTTTCGAGCCACCATTCTGCATAATGCAGAGAACCATGCCATTCATGATTAAATGTCTAGAGCACATATGTATGCCAAAATATCTTCTTTTATTTTATAAGGATTATCCGACAATTACGATCACCATCGACATGTCATTTCCAAAGTACACTCGATGAAAGATCAAGACTATAGAGACATACAAACCCTAAGGTGATGTCTTATTGTCTTATTTAATTGTCATTCCTCATTATATTGAGGAATCTTACATAATGTAACCATATACATTATGTGTTCAATTGCAAGTACAATATCTGGATCATGAGTCCAATCCAAGATATTTTACTGGTTATTATTGAGTACAATATTGAGTGGGTTTAATGAAGGATTATCTGAAATAAGAAATTTTCATAAGTGTATATATATTATATACATATTTTACTTTGATTTAGGAATTTTATATCAAAGTTGTCTTGCCTTGTCAACATTGAAAGTTCATTCCCTTAATCACTTTCAATGTAAGAGATATTCATACCATTATATCTCTAGCAAGATCTGGGATCTCCTTTCCTATCTTTGTTGCATCCCAATAATATGAGAACCTACAACTCGGATAAAAAGAAGTAGGAACACATTCCGCCTTACAAGTCCAACTTGCATTTCCCAATTCGGTCTTTAACACCGGGCCCACCACCCCTAAGATGATGTTGACCCGTCATTAATTGAACCAACCGTCAACAAGCTTAATACTCGCTATACGCAATCCAATATCGCCCCAATAATATGAGGACCTGATATTGGGGTCACTACGTATACGGCCTTACTCTTTCGAGAAGCAAAGAACCCGATCCAATTAAATCATATATAGGATCTGTCACTTCGGACAGGCGTCTCCTATATACAACAACTGGTGACGGAATCCTTTGCCTTGACGGGAGACCATGGATGTCACTTATGTGATCCTCCACCTCATATTCAAATTGTAATTAATTATCGTGAATCATATTCACATAATTAATTCTTCCAAGGGAAATACACATCTATTCATAATAGAGTGTTTATTGGATATAATTAATTTAATCATATTAAATTAATCATTAATCCAATCAACAATCAACAAACATGTCTTTTACTTGAATAGTAAGTATATACTCAAAGTACGTATTATTCGAATTTTAATAATTAGAAAAATACACATTGTCTGTCTCCGGTATTATACAGTCCCTACCCGCTGTCATGGCCAGTACCAACGAGAGTGGGACGGACCACATACGTTGCAACCCGCTACCCCAATGCTCTCCGACTCGGCACCACATCCGCCTCGGGAAAGGATAATACCAGATAGACCATCATGTACTTTGAGATGTTCATCGGTTTTTCAACCGAAATTATACCATATAATATAAATCAAAACATTTTTGATTATAAGGAGATTTGCTAGACAAATCCCCAATCCTATTCAAGCAAAAGGGTTTTCATGTAAAAGTTGTCCTACAACAATTGTAGGATAAACTATAGTTTTCATGAAGGCAATGTTTGTCGATGAACCAATGATCAAGATCTAATATCTCATCATTGTGGTTTAGGCAAGTGTCATTCAATGAAATAATTATCTCTTTAAATATTTCACAAATATTTATCACTAATTATTCTAAAAAATTAACAATTAATTTTCATCATGATAATTGAATGACATATCACAAGGTTCAAGATCAAAATTGTTAATTTCCAGCAGTGACCCCCAATCACTAAAATTAACTTATCTTGATCAATTTAAATCCAAAAAATGTAAACTCAGTTTCCAAAGATTGCCTATTTGATTTATTAAAGAAATCAAGTGATAATTCACGCATTTCAAGGCGGATTAAAACCGTAATTATCTCATTAATCACGTTCAAATCCGCAGTTCCCGCAACAGTGAATATAGGCATATTCAAAAGACCATATCTTGAGCAAATGAAGTCCAAATTTAGTAAACTCAAGTCCTATGGTTTCCTTGTTTAATGGGGAACAAAATCCAATTGAAAATTTCGTGTTTAAACATTTTAAACAGTACAGAAAAATTCAATTAGACAGAGGTACGAAAATTGAAATGCAGTAAAAATTTCGCAACCCTTTCAAGAACCAAATCACCTAAGGTGTATGGATCATATCCAAAACCTTATTCAACCTATGGCTCTGATACCACTTGAAGGATATTGTGAATCCTCAAGCGCATCACGGAAGCGTGTCGATCGCATCGTATGCAATCGGGACAACTAGTCGCACTAGTCGCTAGATGCAGCGGAAATTAAAATTTTTAACTTTAAAGATGAAACCACATGATCACGAGAACATTTCTCGGATCGTTTCATCAAACCACAAAGTATAAGGAATACCTCTTGAAGCGTGGTTGTGATCGCGAGATCCCAAAGTAGAGATCCTCCTATCTTAAGTCCGACCCACAAAGAATGCGCTTGCGGGCACGATGATGAGTCGCGTCCTTCCCGCAATCCTTTGATGAAGATCCAAGCGTCGAGGCGTAGCAAAAATGATCTCATTCCTAATACACAAAGTGGACGGCCACTTGAATATTAGGGAGACCCCACGAGAATGAGAGAGAGTAGAGTTCTTCAACTCAAGAATGTTGTTGTTGTAACTTGGAAAGACTACCCTAGCCCTCCTTTTATACTAGTTTAGGATCCAATGGATCTCAATCCATGGGACACATGGATCCAAGGGCTATGCTTGGTCCATGCTAAATCAATGGCTATGATTGTTGTTGGTTAAAACCTACAACATTAATTTAAATTAAAAATGTTGCAACATTATCAACATAATTTAATTTAACATTAAGTAATTAAGAGATAATGTGATAAATAAAAATGGAGTCAACCAACCTCCCTAAAATTGGGGGGCGTCACCCATGAACAATTCATGGGTGACGCCACCTATGGAGGGTGGTCAATTTTGGCTCCTTTTTATTTATCTTATTATTCCTTAATTAATTTTGTATTCACAAAAATATTCACCAAATTAATTCCCAATTAATTTGTGAATATTTCAATCATGTCATTGAATATTATGTGAATCATATTCACAACCCAAACTAATTAGTAAATTGTATTTCCAATTAATTAATAAATGTGAATCCAATCCACATTATTAATTAACAAATGTTATTTACATAAATTCTCTCTCTTATATATGTATATTATAAATCATTTTTATAACACACATATATCATGGATAGTATTATCCACATTCTCTTAATCCTTGATAATTAAATCCCATTTAATTATCTTAGATAATCATTTTCACAATATGAATCATATTCATATTTAAGCTTGATAATTAAATCTCATTTAATCATCAAGTCCTTGCTTGGATATTTCATCAAAAGAATTATTCTTGAACCCTTTCAAGAATAATGTGCTTTCTCCGCAGATACTTGGAGATAAGGACAGGACGATTGTATTATTCCACGTATAGTGACTTGGATATTGAGATCTTATCTCAAATTCAGATCTTACGAACCTCCCACAGATGCTTGATTAAATCAAGACCGCAGATCCAATCTTCTCATTGAATCTGAATCTCATTCAGATCAATGTCCAGCACTTGGACTAAGATCGGATTGCTTCTCTACTGAGAGGAGTCACTAAAATCCAGACCTGTTTCATCACTCCCTCGGAATGGAAGCGTCATGGATATACCATAGTTTATGATCACATCACCCTCAGGTATTCCCAATACCTGTACATCCTGCATACTGGAAGACCCATGGTCAACCCGAAGATCAAGATCTATTTTACACTGTCTTCTTCAGGGTTTGATCACTAAGTTTCTCATTTGATCATTGGGATTTGGTATTGATCATATACTTTCCAAAAGCATATATCATACCTAGGTCTTGATCATATACTTTCCAAAAGTATATATATCAAACCTACAAATTCAGTCAAGCTTCCAAAGCGAGACAACCGTGCACGGAATTTGATTCTTCCCAATATCTCATGAGTGAGCTCATGTCTTCCGGTTCAGTAGTGAACCTGTATGATCCCTTTGAGAGATCGTATTACTCATATGCCCTTATATGCACACCAGCTCGCCGGTGTATAGACCTTGGTTAGGTCATCAACCTATTGGTCTGCCAAATGTACATACACAGACATAGAGCAATACATCTGTCTCCGGTCAGAGGATGCGTGCCTATGCTGTGACAGCATTCAACATAGGACTTTGGTTATCTCGATCTCGTTAAGTCAACTCTTTGACCTAACTAATCCGACACCTCCGAATCTCTATTCCTATGCAGAGGACCTGCATCAAGAGGTCGGTCAGATATCAGCCTATGTGAGAAAGGATTGCCATCTCCTACTCAAGCTGGAGATCACATCTTAATAATCATTTGACGATGCTTGATGAGTCCTCAATCTAACCCTTTAGATATTCATCCAAGCACCAGCCTCTATGATTCAATTATTGAATCAACAGCTGTATGATCATTTAAGACAGCCATGGTACATAACATTTATTGCATAATGGCTCGCCGTGGGCTTACATGTCCAACAATATTTTACCCTAAGTATAGCGGGGTAGACCATGTACATCCTTCCACTCGGATTTCCCTTTATGTACAATCTGCTATACTTAGGGTTACTTGATCCTAAGTATAGGGGGAAACACCGAGTCCTCTTCATTATACTCTTTGATCCGTGGTTGTACATACCATTCCTTTTCACTTCCCTATACTAAGCACGAGTTATGTCTTCTTCATCGCTCTTGGTCACTCTGAGGACATCGT
Source organism: Ottelia alismoides (assembly GCA_037367405.1). Taxonomy (NCBI): domain Eukaryota; kingdom Viridiplantae; phylum Streptophyta; class Magnoliopsida; order Alismatales; family Hydrocharitaceae; genus Ottelia; species Ottelia alismoides. The sequence goes on from JAZKJV010000928.1 coordinate 1,007,728, forward strand.
TCGAGCTAAGTATAGGGGGGTGTATATATTTCATATATACTTTAGCCATAACTCGTACTTTGTGTGAGTGTGTTAATAAATAAAATGGCTAAATATCCATAAAAAATTAAAAATTTCCCTTGTACATAAAATTCTTCTTGCACATACCTATTTATTTATAAAAATTATTTTTGCATAAATGATTGTAACATCTTGTTGTTTAAATAGTTTGTACATATTTTCATATCAAAATTATGTATATAGTGCAAAACTTTTGTAAAATGTTTGAAAAACAAAAAGTTTGCAAAAACCTTGTGTAAATTTTTGTAAATATTTTGCAAAACTTCGCATTCATGCATACATCCATGTTTTCAAACATTTTTCAAAAGTTTTGCACTTGTGTAAATATTTGTAAAATAGCATCTTTGTAAATACTTGTACAGTTTTCCAAATCACAGTTGACATTTAAACTAGCCTGGAATTAAATTGGAAAATGGAGCTTGGTTAAGACCTTAATCCACCTAATTATAAGAGGAACCTTATAGGGCTTAGGATTGAGACTTTTTAGGTCCATTGGGACTTAATTCTTTGAGTCCACTAGGCTATGAGCATATGTCATCTTGATGAGCGTAAGTAGAGCACATAGCAACACACGCATGACTCTCAGAGACAATGGCTTTACTTGCACCAACACTTTACACATAGCTCTCCACGGATGAGGTGGTGAGGAGGCAGTTTCCTTTAGCTTGGGGTAGCATATGAGGCTAGTACTTCTAGGCAGAACCTCTCTTCTTCTTATAGTGATGGAAGTGCGTCTCAACTTGGTCTGGTGGTTATGAAGTCTAAAGACAGAAGCTGTGGGTTGCAATAAAGCTTCAAAAGAGGGATAGTCTACTGGCTCAAGAGGAAAAAATCCTTGTATATATGCTGCACCATGTACATATGTTGTATAGATGCACATGAAAAAAATGTGCAAAAAGAAAAGAACTCCAAAAAAGTAGTGGGTCGGATTGAAAATTTAATAATCCCACCGGAGTGTATATAGTCAAATAAAGCAAAGCTTATGTTATACATGACCATCTCATGAAGATTGCAGCGGGAGACTCAGCTACACTGGTTAGAGCTCCCAAGGATACATGGCTACACTGGTCATTGTCCATTCTCTTCTTCCCCCCTCTTCTTGAGCCGGTTGTACTTGAACTTAGAAGGTAATACCCCGCTTCTCGAGGAAAAAGTTGCTAGACCGAGGCATTAGAGTTACCAGGTTGGGGGAGGTTGTTTCTTTATTACTTCTGAGGTGGGGAGCTACATATCACTTACACTGTACAAGGAAAGATTCATAGTCATTAGAGTTTGTGTATGTAGACTTGTTCTGATCTGGTTTATTGAGGAGTCTTGACCATAGATTGGTGGAACTTAGAGGCTATTAAGTTTTAAGATTAAGTCCAAATAAGGTTTTGACAAATTAATAATCCAAAGGTCTAACTGAGCTCCATATTTCAATGTAATGAAGGAAAGTTTAATAATCAACCTTGTTTCCTCTCTTTTTTCTTTTTCTTTCTCTTTTGCACTTCTTTTTCAAATAAGTGTTTGCTAAGTGATTAGCAAAAGTAAAGTATAGGGGGTGATGAATCCCAATTCATCACTCTTTATTCCTTTATTTTAGTTAGAAATCTTAGCCAAATACCTTGTAAATATGTGTAAATATCATAAGTCGTCAAAACACATGCATCATGTAAATATGCATAATTAGAATGTTTTGTGTGAAAATAAAGGAATAAAGAAACACAAGAAAAATAGGGAAATATTTAGAATAAATATTGAGTGACCTAATCCCAAGGGAGGCATCAGCATGGGCCTGACCGCAAAAGAACCCAAGTAGAGAGAGATAAGGTCAATCATATATATACATAACCCTATGTGTATAAATAAATTTATTTTCCTCAAAATAAAAATAAAAAGTGTTTCTCATATTTTGTACATATTAATAAAAATAAAATAAAAATCATAAAAATAAAAATAATAAAAATAAAAATAATAAAAATAAAAATCACTTTCCACCTTGTATATATACCATGTACATATGTATATAAACCTATTTATTTAACTCATGTAAATGCATCCTAAAAATAAAATAAAAATACCTTTTTATTACAAATTTTATGTTGAAAATAAAAAATATAAAATTGGAATAATTGTGCAAAAATAAACAATTAAAAATAAAAATCAAAATGCATATATGTATATACAGATATATAATAATATTATAATGTAAATACGTTATTTATTTTTCAAAAAAATAAATAAAAATCACTAAAAATTACTTTGAAAATAAATAAACATTTTTCATGTTGAATAGTTTTTAAAATAAAATCATCTACTATTTTTAAATGAATTTACAAAGAATTAATAACCGGATTTTTCCCATTGGTCCACGGGGGATTGTTGACCCCCGATCAACTCCCCCCTGGACCACTCGACTCGAATATTTGCCCCCGACCCAATTTCTCAGATTTTTGTAGGCTTGATCCAACCACCATCCATCGAAACCCCGGGCTCCGATTACTCTTGGTTCATTCCAGACTCACGCCCGATCATTGTCCTAGGGATCCTTGCTCCCAGAACCTCTCCCGATTCCAATCTTATCGGACCCTTCCTAGTATATAGTCTCACCTCCGGTCGTCCCTAGAGTGACAGCTATCGGTAAGGAGTGTCGCAGCGAGGAGAAGGCGGCCCCAGCCACTGATCCGGCGAGCTTCATCACCGTGCGCCGTCGCAAGGTGCGTCCGAGCCTCTGGCCCCAACGAGCCATTGAGGCGGCGATCCCAGGAGCTTCATCAGCCCCAGCCCAGTCGATTCCGATCACCAGGTACCTTCGATTCCCCCTAGGTTACGTTAATTTCCATTTTCGCCCAAATCGCGTCGCCGGCCTTCACCGGCTGATTCACGTTGCTCTGCTCATCCGTTGGTTGATCTGACCCCCGATTCACCTTCACGAGACTCCTCTCCATCTGCTACGCATCTCCGATCATCCTGTCTCGCCTCGGAACAGGACCTCAGGTCTCCTCCGCCGTCGCTTCGCCAGAGTCCATGCTCCGCCCCCTTCCGATCACCCATTTCACCCATAACCGGGTCGAGGCACTTTGCCCTCGACCTAGCGTTCGTTTGGTGCCATGTTGCAGGTCAAAGAACCTCATCTGGAGGTCCACCAGTCCAGGCACAGCAGCTCCAGCTCGCCCTCGTCGCCAGAGCGTCTCCGACGTCTCCGGCCCCATCTGAGCACGCCATTAGCCGCGGACGACGTTGAGCATCATTTCCCCTCTCAGAGCAGCACCGGAGGAGGTCTTTAGCGCGCGTATTGGGCTGGCGAAGCTCGCCGGCGAGCTGTTCTTCGAGGATCTCCAACCACCGTTTGATAGAGCTCCCGCCCTAGTTTTGATCGTGGCCGTCAGATTGTGAGAGATCTACACCATCCGATCCATCTGGGATTCCATCTGGAGCGTTTATCGGCGAAGGGGTAGCCACGCATATCAGCCATCAGATCAACACAAGGCACCCCCTCACCCGTCAGATCTTAATAAAGGGGTAATTTCCCTTAGGCCCCTGACTTTTTGCTTTTTGTCGTGTAGTCCTATAAATATTAGTTTACGTTGTTTTTATTTTGGAACAAATGCAGTTAGGAACCTAGGTTTATTTTATTTGCATTTTAGTCCTTGTTTATGTGAGCCACGTGCATAGACATGTGATATTTGGGATATTTGCACTTTTAGTCCTGTACTTCCTTCATGTTCTTGATTGCATATTTTTAAATAGGAATTACACTTATGCCCCTCTGTGTCTGAACCACATGCTACGCGCGAGCTTTTGTGGGTTTTTTGCATTCCAGGCCCTGGACTTCCGTTATTTGTTATTATTTGGTCCTGGAAGTATGTTTCTTTGCACTTAGGTCCTTGCTTGTTGTGTGCCTTGTTTTTATTGAATAAAACATCAAATCAAATCCAAATTAGGTCAAATCTGGACATTTGGCTCGTTATATTGTGTAAAAGCTTCCTTAAATTTTTGGGATATTTTCGAGGCTTTTTTCTATTTTTACAAAATCAAAAATACGTATTTTTGTTACTGTTTGAAAAAGAAAATCAAAGAAAAATATAAAAACTTCTTTAAAAATTCTAAAAAATGAGTGATAGTTAATTTTATTATTTTCTAGCTTCTGTTCAATTTTAGCTTATTTGGATTTATAAAATTCCTAAAAATTGAAAAACCCTAAAAATCTTACAAAAATCATTAAAAATTCCACAAAATTCAAAAAAATGAAAACTCTTTTTCTATAGCTTAGTTTTTGTACATAGTTTTCATAAAAATTGTCTCCAGACTTTTATAGACCAATTATATATTTTTAATTGGTCTTTCAAGTCTGGCTACACAGTAAGCATTGTTTTTTACTTTCTTGATTTTTATAAAATCAACAAAAAAAATTAAAAAATTCACCAAAAACACTTAAAAACATAAAAAAACAAAAAAAATAATTTTATTTGAATTTTTGGATTATTTTTGAGTGCTTAAATAAATTGTGGTTGTTGCTTGTTTATATCTTTTCTTATATAATTAAAATCAAAAAAAATTAAAAATGATTAAAATCTACCAAAAATATTTTCATTCTTTATTTTCGATTTTGACTACTTCGTAGGCCGTCTCGGTCATCCCGTGCTCCTTGAGTCCGACCCTGGTCGCTATAGCAGGTTAATAAAAATAGCAAGGACCGCTATCTGATTTTCATTATTTTATCCCCTGTTTGTTGGTTCCTATCTTTTTCTTGATTGACCGATTATCGAGTGATTGAGGTCGCAACGACCTGAGCTATTTATCTCCCTTAGTCGCTCGCGAATTTTTTGGTCATCACACAATAGAACCCGAAACCGGAGGGCATCATCTACTAGAGTGAAATCACATGACCCTACACCTTGGTCTTGATCCTCTACATTTTCAAATTACCAAATCGGGCGATATACTTTAGTATTGCATTTGAGAATTTGGTCGATCAAATCCGGCTAGCAAGGTCAGAATACCAGCTAGTGCACGAAGATGATGTTCTTTTTTAAAGAAGGGGAGGGTATTACTTTCAAATATATTAAGTTGAGGAGGTATCTCTAAAAGAGGATCAAAACCCCTGTATTACATTAGAAATCTTTGCAAAATAGTTTTAAAATTTTGTAAATGTTTGTAAAAATGATTTTTCAAATTATTTTTTAGAGCTTGCAGCGGTAGTTTTTGTACTAAAAATTTGACATCATTATTTTATATGGAGAGAAAGTTGAGGCATTTACTGATCACAAAAGTCTCAAGTATATCTTCTCGCAGAAGGAACTGAATATGAGACAAAAGATGGTTGGAGTTTCTATCAGACTATGATATTTCCATTGACTATCATCCAGGAAAGGCAAATGCAGTCGCTGATACTCTTAGCATGAAATTATGAAGGGAAGCTCGCAAGTATGACATTGCAATGGCAGCTAATGAAAGATTTGGAAGAATGGAACCCATTTATTGAAAGGAAGACTAGAGTTATTATAACTGGAATAAAGATCTAATCGTCATTGGTAGAAAAGGTTATACTGGATCAAAAGAATGATAATGAACTTCAAAAATTTGCAATCGCTTCTTAGAAAGAAGGATTTGATTCTCTATTGGGTTGGATGGAGCATTGAGGTTCCGTAATAGATTGTGGGTTTCGATAATGGTGAATTAAGACGAGAGATTCTTGTAGAAGCTCACAGATATATGTATACCATTCACCCCGGTACAACAAAGATATATAAAGACTTGCAACGGAATTTTTGGTGGCCGAAGATGAAAAAGAATATTGCAAAATTTGTGTCTTATGTCTTATTAATCAACAAGTAAAGATTGAGCACTAGAAGTCTGCAGGTCCTCAACTATTGCTAGAGATCCCAGAGTAGAAATGGGAGCATATCACCATGGATTTCGTTAGAGGATTTCCAAAGACAAAGAAGAGTTTCTTTGATACTATTTGGGTGATTGTTGATCGCTTAACTAAGTCAGCACATTTCTTACCCATTCGATTGGATCCGTCTACAATGAGACTTGTTGAATTATATGTGAATAAGATAGTGAAATTGCATGGTATCCGGTATCAATTGTGCCAGACGAGAAAACGAGATATACCTCCAGATTATGGAAAAGTGTGCAGGGTGCTTTGGGTACAAGTTTGAAGTTCGGCACATCATTTCATCCTCAAAACGAGAGAAAATTCAAAAGAATAATCCAGACATTAGAAGACATGTTGAGATCTTGTATCCAAGACTTTGTTTGAAATTAGGATCGACATTTACCTTTGGTCGAATTTGCATATAATAACAGCTATCATGCAAGCATTAAGATGGCTCCATATGAAGCTTTATATGATCGACCTTGTAGATCCCCATAGTGTTGGGCGATGTTGGGGAAAAATACATATTGGAACCTGAATTAGTCCAAGCTTGTACGAAGGGTGTGGTGGTAATTTGGAAGAGACCTTTAGCCGCTCAGAGTAGACAAAAGTCTTGTGCTGATTGTTGAAGGAGGGAATTGAATTTTGAGGTAGGTGACCATGTGTTCTTAAAGATTTCTCCTACCAAGGGAGTAGTACGATTTGACAAAAAGGGAAAATTGAGTCCTAGATATGTGGGACCTTTCGAGATAATAAAGTGGGAGAAGTAGCATATCAGGTTGCTCTTCCACCTCATTATTCCAAGTTACATGATGTTTTTCATGTATCAATGTTAATGAAGCATAATCCCGATCCATCGCACGTGATTGAGCATGAAGTTCCGGACATTCAGCCGAATCTGACATATGAAGAAAGATAAGTTCGTATCGTAGACCGTAAGGAGCATCAGTTGCGTTGTCATATAGTTCCGATGGTCAAAGTACTTTGCCAGCACCATCAGAGGGAAGAAGCGACTTGGAAGTTGGAGGACGGAATGCGTCAACACTATCCACATCTCTTTGGTAAATGACTTTTTACAGTATAAATTTCGAGGACAAAATTTCTTTAAGGAGGGTAGATTGTAACGGATAGACTTTTTTTAGGATAATAAAAATAAAACTAAAGCATATCACCCTTAAAGATAATTCATAATAAGATAAAAAAGATAAAATAGCCAAATACTCAAGTTGGTTATTCATTTATCTCTTAATTAAGTCCAATTTATTATTATTAATTATCTCTTGGATTGTGCCTATAAATACAATGTGACTCCAATGACTTCCCCACACAGTTCCTTTGGGAGAAAGAGTCTAGAGAGAGAGAGAGAAGTCGGCGACGACATTCTTTCGTAGCGCCTTTTCCGATTCAACATCGACAACCCTCTCCATCAACGTTGGAGTTTTGATCCGACAAAATTGGAGGAGCAACGACATGGTCGACAACGGTCCGGATTGGTGGAATCTTGATCGATTAATTTCTTACGTCGACAAGGTATGTGTCGAACACTTAGGATTACCATTGTTAATCAACAATCCCTTTTTGATCATATTTATGTTGATTGTTGCTTATCATGTCAAAAGTGCATGGATACGTTTTGGTTTATATAATCGATAATGGAAGTGAGAGATGATCTTTAAAATAAGTTCGTCATTATTATCATTGAGTTCCTAGACATTCTCATGAATAATCAAACTAAATAATCCTATGGTCAACCTTGTACTTATGGCGTATGATATGATAGTCCTTTACCGTTTGATTTTGGATTCAAGAAGTTAATCATATATTGTCTTATCACATGAATAAGCTTAATTTGGATCTATTGCATATGATAATAACAAGCTTCTAAAATCTATATTCGATTTTTGACAATTTTATAAATGATATTTAAATAGTCCTCATGGATGCGTAAATATCTCCATGCAAATTATCATGTTAAGCATGTAAATTGAAGAAGATAAAATTAGTCATTTTCCTTTATATATTTTTGTTAGATTTATTGCTATACATATGTTACATGAGTGATTATGAATTCATAAATCATGTGATTTATATATGAACAAATAAACCTAATTGTCAGTCTGTTTCTCGTTTCCTCATCCGATGTATTTAAGTATTACATAATACATTTTCGTTTTCGAATTTTAACTACCATTGTTGTTTTCTCATCATTGATGAATCGAAAATTTGCCCATATTAATGATATAGGTAAGACTACCATAATGATATCCTTAGATACGATTATTTCCAACTGTACTACTTGACATTCTTAGTAAAAGTATGTAAATTTCCAAAATCCTTAATTAAAGGCATCGGTTTATATGTAGTAATACAACGATAACTCGCCATTATTGAGTTCCTACAAATTATATGCTACGCATTTCATATAATCAACACAAATCTACGGATAATTTCATGCAGCATTTATTAGTTGTTATTCATACTATGTTATGTTACTCGTGATTAACATTGCATGCACGTCATATGTTATAATATGATTTAATTTTGGAATAGCCATTTACACTTAAAATAAGCAATTATGAAGTTCTAACAAATATAAATTAAAATATTGGCAACGAGTCAAATAAGGAGAAATACTTTCAACATTACAAAAAGATTGATTAGTGGAAAGAAAATAATGTATGTCTATGTACATATTGGCTACGTATTTTGTATGATGAAGAATTCTTTGGGTTAGTAGAATTAAATATTTACATGAATCATTATTATATGGAAAAATAAGGAATTGTATTTAAAGAATTAAAATTTCCTTAAATGAATAGTGGCACTTAAACGGTAGGCGGAGCTAAGTGCTACACCTATGGTGGGAGCCACCTCTAGAGTCCGTTTATCGATGGCTTAAAGTGCCAACGCGTTCCGGGGGTGTGAGGCAAAAGATAAGTTCTCAACAGTCGTACCTATACTGTCATGTTATATATTGTTAGGGACCGATTGTGCCGGCGGTAAACCATCAAAGCCATCAAAGCCACCTAAGAATTAACAATCAAGACCACTCTAAACATGAAAGATGCCATGGGCATACCTGCAATATATGTTAATATTATGTGCATATATGCAATTATGTTACTGTTATGGACATATATTTAAATTCTGTTAATGTTAAGTGCATGTGTGCAAGGGCATACGTGCAATTTATGTTACGGCTAAGGGCATGTGTGGAATTATGCTAATGATATGGGCATACATGCAAATTTATATTAAGGCTATGAGCATATGTGCAATCTATGTTAAGGCAATGGGCATAAGTGCAATGTATATGAATATTAAGGGCATACATGCAATCTAAGATAATGTTCATGGTATATGTGCAATTTGCATTAATATTATGGGCATACATACAAATATGGTAAAACTTACAAGTATACGCGCAATTATGTTATGTGATTCATGGTTATGAAGCGAATTTAGTTTTATGCATTAAATAAGTTGATTTATGATTCATATGATAGAGCTTTTGTGACTTGTTTTCTACGCTAGCCGGCTTGACCCTAACTCGGCACATACTGAGCATTATGCTCATAACATGTATTGTCAATCTTTTTCATGAGAACGCGAGAATTAGATCATTAATGGTTTAAGGGAGACGACACAGTCTTCAAGAAGCAGAATCAGTACGAGACTATTGTTGGGTCGGTTTGGAAGGATTTCATTATACCCATTGGAATAAGGAAATCGTAGATGTTATTCATCTAGTTTATTTAAGGAACTCTTGGACTCATGTCCTTATTAATAGTATGGAAAGGAAGTTTTTTTTAAGTCCATTCTTTAATGCTCTTATGTTCTTATTAATGCTATGAGTAACGAAACCGAAATATCTGCTGAGTTCTCGCTTCCACATCATTCTCGAGCGATCGGGTTCGTTACAATGTTGATCCATCCGACCATGCATTCTGCTTCTGGAACATCCCCTGCCTTCCAATTTTAACACAACATTAGTTTTCCATTGCTTTTACTTCTCTTCTATTTCAGGTGGAAAAAAGAAACCACCCGATCCTACTACTGCAACATGAAGATATATTGGAGCGAATTGCTTACTTGTTTTGTTTACCATTGGATGATCATGTTGTAAGGAGACTCAGTTGGGTACATGCATGGACGATCACTGTGTCTCCTTCACGTCGACGATCGCCCTCTCTTTGCCAAACACTCGGACTGTCGTGTTTGCGATCTATCATCACAAGGGAGTAGAAGTTCATAATGAGTTGATTTGCTAACAGAAGAAGAAGACGGATCATTCTCGTAACCATTTATCTAAATATTATTGCAATTTAGGGTTTATCCAGAGATCTGAACACCAGGTCTCTCCGTTTCGGATTAATAGCTAGAATTAAGAAATGGAGACAGAGCGAAACAAAACAATAGGGTACCGATATGGTGTCCAGATTAAACTACATGAAAGAAGTGATCTACAATGGTAGCCCTTGCACGTACGTAGGCGACGAGAACAGCAAACATGCAATGCATCAGGAACGTGAAGCTGCTTGCCATGATCGATCAAAAGCCTCTAATAGTATCTAGTAATTGATCTATATACGTCTGGCAAGTCCCACGGAAAGGAAAGAGAATGATATATACAGCCCTTCACAACATCTAATATCGAGAACACGAATGGATTGTAGGCAGGAGATTGGTGATTTTGGCAGGCAACTTATAGATGTAGTAATATATAATATATATGGGAGTTGGTACGAGGAAAAGGACACCCACTAAGAAGAACACGCATCCTCTTCTTGTTGTAGTAGTAGTGTATTGATGAATGGCTCTTTTTGGTATGATAAAATTGGAAGAGAGCATATATGTTTATATCATTAATGTGAGAGACTCCGTGGTCTATTTGGTATCACGCACATTCCCGCGACGGTTTAAATATATGGGTGGATCCAAATTAAGCCTTCCTCTCCTCGTTCTTCTTTCCAGATTGATAACTTATAGTAAATGCATTCAAGGATGCCTTGCTTTGGTATGCCAACAGAGAAGACCGTCTTTGTTAGCTGAAAGCACCAACTACAAAGAGAGATGGTGAAAGGGCATTTTCAATAAATGTGATAACATCTATTTACGGACCCGGATCGTCTGCTATGGGCCAAAATGCAGTAGAGTCTGTTGTGGCCGTGGTTACCGCTCCATCTTGATTGAGCGGTTTGCACGATTTTGCACTTTTTGTGAGTTCGTACCGTGCAAAATCGTGTGAACCGCTAAATCAAGATCGAGCGATTCCAACGATTATAACAGGCACAACACCACAACAGAGGATCTTCTCTGTATATTTACTTGACAAATATTAAACATATGATTAGTTTTTTTTCGGCTTAAGTTGCTACTAATATCAAGTCAAGAAATATTTATGCCAACGTTAAAATAACGTCAAAGTTTTTTTGAGCTAGCCACGTCGGTATAGGTCTTTGTGGACATAACAAAACTTCTCTGCTTGGATATTAATTAAGAACGTCTACATATAAATGATATTCATGGATGTCAGAAGCGTCTGCTTAGGCTTATGTGATGGATCTTTTTAAATCATATTTTGTGATCGTTAATGAACACCAATATAGGTATATTTGAGGGCATATGAACGCCAATAAATTAGTATTTCGATTTTTGTAGAAACTTCTATCAAATGTTAGCTAAGATAAGCCTTCATGTACAATAATTGGATTACACGAAAATTTAATAGTTGGTGGTCTTTTTCGAGTGCGACAATACCTCATAATGTAATAATTTAGATTTTGGTTTTTGTATTATCAAAATGAAAGCTAATTTATGTCAATAATCTAAGACTGTTCTTTAGTCTCCACATCATGATCAGCACCGATGCATGTGTTGCCTCTTGACTGTACTTGACAAGTATGTGTTGGGGACAAGCAAGGGAATGCGCAATAAAGTTTTATCCCAAGGTACTAAGGCTTTGCGGAAGCTGATCTCTACGATTCCTGCCTTGGGCTTAGTATGTTTACAAATGGATAGAATCTCCATCGTTAGCGTGAAACTAGCCTCCATCGAACGACTTCTCAAAATGGTGGGAAAGCTATCATTTAGTTTGGAGACCATCATGAAGGAATGACTTTGGATGTAATCCTCAGTAGAATGTTAATAAAGCCAATATGTGTATGGTTTTCCACTTTTTATGATCTCCTTTCTTATAAACCATAGAGATAGCTATTAATAAGGTTACCGCCTTTTAGATAATAATAGTCCAGTACGAAGACAATGAAGGAGGTTCATGATGTCATATTCGATAGGGGACCCAACAAATTTCAGGAACTATTATGGGAGACCAACTAGACCTAGCTAGCCAAGGATGATCAACTATGTGGTTGGTGGGCCACTACAAGGATGGGGCAACATGGAGAGCCCAACGACATCAAGTGAGAAAAGGGGAAGTCTCTTGTGCAATTTATTCTAGGGATTTTTACCCGGCAGAACCTGAAATCTTTTGCAATTACCGCTACGACCTTCGAAACATCGTAATTCCTCCCTCGACCCTGTAAACTTGCTCCGTCTTACCCAACAAACCATGCCGTCAATGTTAACTATATTCGAGTCAAATACTTGGGTTAGACTGGAGTTAACCTAACCACTTTACCATCGAACGGCTAGGATTAGCCAAAATAAAAAAATAGAAAAAGCAGGGGAGGATAAAGCAGCTGTCAGGGAGGAGGGTCTCCATCGTCGTCCGGGGGAGGGGGGTGTGGGGGCGAAGCAGCAACAGCCGGTGGGCCGGGGGGAGGGGGGACTCCATCGTGCGAAGCAACAGCGACCGGTGCGCGAAGCAGCAGCAGCCGGTGGGCCTGGGCGAGGTGGGGCTCCATCGCGCGGGGGTTGGGATCCATCACCAGGGGTGCAGGTGGGGAGGGGGGGTTCTATCGCACGGGGGATGGGTTCCATCACCAGGGGTGCGGGTGGGGGAGCAGTTTTGCAGGGCCGTGGGGGGGGGGGGATGGGTTCCATCGTCGGGGCGCGGGTGGGGGAGCAGTATCGCGGGGCCACAGGGGAGTGGGGGGGAGTTCTATCGCGCGGGGGTGGGTTCCATCGCCGGGGCGCGGGTGGGGGAGTACCATCGCCAGGGATGCAGGGGGGGGGGGCTCCATCTTCGGCAGCGGGGGAGCAGCAACAGGCCGGGGGGAGGGCGTCTATCGCACGGGGGGTGAGCTCCAGCGGGGGATGAGCTCCATCGCGCGGGGGGCGGGGGGGCCTCCATCGTCGGCGGGGCATCGCCAGGGGTGCGGGGGGCGAGGGAGCAGCATCGCCGAGGCCACGGGGGGAGCAACGACGACAGGGGGATTCCATTGCTGGGGTATCGGATGAGGAGGGGCACTCGATGTAAATTTAATAAACAAACTGGGTATAATATAAAGGAACAGAACAGAATCTGGTTAATTTTAACGGGTAAATTAATGGGGCTTAACCGCAGGGTCTGTATGGTAAGGGTTAGCAACTTTACAGGGTCGGGGAAGGAATTACGATGTTTCGAAGGTCGTAGCGGTAATTGCAAAAGATTTCAGGATCTGCCGGGTAAAAATCCCTTTATTCTAAAAAAACGGAATAACATCTCACCATCCATTGAAAAGCGATAACATAGACATGATGAATAATATAATTATATTTTGGAATAAAAAGACTTCAAACCGAATCCGAACAAAGTCTTGAGCTTTTTGTGTGCGCAAGAATACCACCCATCAAATGTTGAAACATGAGGGTATAGATGTACTTGTTCCTCTGTAAAACGTAAACATTTGAATTTTATGGATGCGTTTGTGGTATTATCTGAATAGGTTTGTTGTGTCTGCGAACATCCTCCCGTAGAGATTGGGCTCTCTTTGCCAAATTTGCTATCCTCATATCAAGGTATATAACTCTTAGCAATGTTTCCTGATGTTTGGGCATGGCAACCATGCCCTACATGTTAAATCACTTGGTGTTCATATTAGAGGCAGGTTCATGGGATTTATAAAGGCGCAAAACACACCTTTCGATTCAATGCATATTTCTTTGCATCTCACCAAGTTCTCTGCTCTGAGGCCAACAGGGAATCCTTCCCTACTTTACAGTTGCGAACAGCTACTAAAGTTGTATACATGGTTGTATCCCACTAGGGGCATTACACACCCGTGTTTAATAGTTCAATATCATAAGTTAATGATAAATTCAGTGTTTATGTATTTTCGGTTTAATCAAATGACAAATTCGTGAATCCTTGTCAACAGTCTCACTTACAGCTCAAACTCCTAAGAATGCCCCAGCACCAACATCTTCAAATTTACATTATACAAACTTATGGTTAAGCAAACCATGATTACAATATCTGGGGTAATATTTGCTGATATTAATTACAATGTGATTTTAGGTAACAAGAGAGCTTGATCAGTGCACAGCAATTGTAAGACCATGCTCATCACTAGAAAAACAAGGTCCAATTCTAAATCAATAAGTTGAAATGCAACTAGAAGCGAACCTTGATGAGGATTTATGTTCAGCCATCCCCGCTTTCAGAGGACAGTTGCCGATTTGTCTATGAACCGTTTAGGGCTGCTTCCAAATGATCACCATCGTCTAAGATCTTCCCATTTACTTGAGTTCTTTGTTTCTGAAATTCCGCTAGTAACTTGTTAGCTAACTTCATTGGCAGCTAGATGACAACAACTGGGATCACACCTTAGTACTACTAGAATATGAGAAAAAATTACAGGTAGAAAAAGAGGAGTCCAGTGCCAAGTTAATAGTCATTTTAGCATCATCTTAGCCTTTCTGGTTAAAGATTGTTGTCACAAAATTTACTCAACCACGATCTTTTGTTAATTTCCAATGCTTGCAAAACAAAATTTTCAGATTGTTCCTTCGTAATTTTGCTGTCCCAACACAAAGACAAACCAGAGCCTTTTCCTCTATTAGAGTCATAGCTGAGCTTAGATCAAGGAACAAAATTGTCTGATATCCAGATTTCGTAAGTGAAAATAATCCTCATGAAAGTTTTGCAGAGACCCTTAGCCTAAAAAATGAACACGAAGATTCAGCATCCAAATATAGAAGGGCACAAATCAAGATGATATTGAAGGTGAACAAGCCTGCAAGCAGTAAAAAGTATTAGGGGTCCATTTGGTTTGTACCCCCTACATTCTTGGGTTAGAAATCCATCACAAATCAAGGTGGCATCACATTCCTTATTCCAATCCTCTCCCAACCATCATAGCCATCCAAACAGCTACCATTCACAAGAGGATATCTCAACCCACCCCTTCCCAGTAACCAAACAGAAGTGGTAAGAACCAAATAGATGCAACATTTAAGGTTTAAGGAATAATTTATACTATGAAGAGTCTGAATGATTCCCAGCAAATCATACCCGATCACCAAAATCAACACCATTTCCATTCAACAGATTGGTACTTTCACCGTACAATCTTGCATCCCTGCCTTTGATGCTTACTGGCAGCATTGGCAATGACGATATGCTGCGATCAGCCATTTCTGTTAAAAATAAATGACCACTCTCAGCATCATGAATGATCCCTATAATACATTGCAATTTGATAAAATAATATCATCTAGAAAGGCTAGAAAGGATACCGGGAAGTTTGTTGTCCACAAAAAATACCACTAAATTTACAGTATACCTGAACACTAAAAATAGTCAGAGAAAAAAAACCGTGGATGTAAGAAGTGGATGAGTGGATTTCCATATACCAGGCAACAACCACATCTACTGTATAATGTTTACGAGAGGCTACTATAAGAAGGCTCTGTACAACGGCCAAAAACCATGCCATTTTCTTGATCAATCTGCACAAGAATTATAATATGACCAATAGTATTCGCATGCCTCGTATTGTGTTAAGAACGATTAACATATGAAGAGATCATGAACACGTTCCAAATCTCCTTTACCTCTTTGAACCGTATTTCTGGTATGTGAGCACGAAAACCAACGTGAATATCATATGAGATGAAAATATTAAATCTCCACAACCATAGACAATTCCGCGTGGGACTGGAATGTTTAGATATAATTAGAATGTCTGCCAGTTTTGCCTATACATTCAGGAATCGAACATTGCACACTACTTACAGTTAATGAGAATCACTTCCCACAGATTATCTGGATGAGGCAGCCGTGCAAGCTTTGAGCCCTACCACATTTCACTTAATTTTAGATCTTGAGGTCAGATGACAACAGGAAGATGTAAAAACTACAAAAGACAAGCATGCCACACCTCGCGACAGTGATAGTTAGGTCCTGGAAGTTGTGTAGAGTAGAATGTGATGATACGCAAGACCTGACAAGCCTGAAGCACGAACTACAGGTATTCATGTTAAGAACATAAAGAAGTGGGTGTAAAAAACAGTTCATGTCCTTACCACTAAAAATGTCAGTACCCTGCACCATAATAGAACTGTATAGAATCGCTTGCTGTGGAAGACAAAGGGATGGAAGGTCCACTGCATAAGAAAGGGTGGTCAATTTACATGAATTCGTAATACAACTATTACTCTGACCAATAAAAACAGAGGAGCACCATGCGTTAAATTACCCAAAAAATGTGGCATCTTTAGCATTACAAAGGAAAAAGGCATTAATCTGTGTATATTCATCGGACACCCCAATGCAAACATATTTTACACCAACGGGGGGAATACTGATGGTAGGCAATGTCCCGAGTTAAAAAAATATAATAAAAATGATTTAGATTTCTATTGAAAGTGGTTATTTTAAGCTTGCATATAAATTAATATTCATCAGCTCATAAAGAGAGAACATATAGAAATAAATTTTAGCACTTCTGATTGCACACTAAGCAGTTTGCTTCTAACACAAGAGGCCTCCATGTTTTCTTTGATCTCTCCATTGAAAATGCTTTTGGGACAAAGAACATACAGTTCATGACCAGAACATGAGACAAAGACGTTTTACCAGAACAAAGGAAAAGAAGATGGAGGAGAAAACACTTTCGCTGATGTACCCTCTATCCTTTCCAAGCTCCTACAGAGTGAAAGAAGAGAAGCATAATTACTAAATTTCAAATAACAACTATCACTCGTAACTATAAGTTTCAAATCATATGACGCGTACAGGGAGAATAGTGAATCCAACATCCTGGAGTATCGGACCAGGTCGATGCAGGTAATGGACTCCACGGGCAGCAAGTCCATGAATATACTGCATATCACATTATAAATAAAAATCCTGAATTTAAATTATAAATCCTACGTTCATATGAATGGAATAATGCAGGTACCCATAATCAAGCATATAGAATTACACAGTCAGCATTCTTGATGGGACGAATTACTGGAATCAAAAGACAGAGATAGCTTGGCAATCTTAAAAAGAAAGTAGTACCTAGTGGAAGGAATGGAAAATACAGGGAAAAATCACCTCATTATGTACATTAAATAGCAGAACCATTATTAAAATTAAATGTAAAGAAACAAGCAAAAGTACTTCTTTCTCGTAAAAGGTAATCATGACTGATCCCATACTGACTTTTGAACGAAGGTCTATAATTTATTTACTGTAGCAATTAATGAAGCAACGAGATAGTTAACTGTAAATTCAGAGATGGTTTTAGAAGAGGTGAAAGATGATGGGGAGAACAAAAGGGAAGAAATGTGGAACTATAAACTTCCATGGGAAACCATGATGTAATGCTACATAAGGTAGAGATGCATACGTGTATACTTTGTTACATCAAATTTATATAAGATTTTTTTCCATCGACTTCTTAACCATGTTAGCAAATAGAACAGTAGGAATGCTAACAGCATCAAGCATTTTCAGAAAGACTGTCACTGCTAGATATGATTTTAAAAACTATCCGAAAACTTAATTTTTTTGCAGTGTCAGCTCCCAATCGAGTGTGCAGTGCAGCCAAGAAATAAACCGAAAAAGGAGAGAGAAATAATACCTGAAAGATGAGAGGGAGTAAGAGTTGCTTCCAGTTCTCCACGAGAAGTTGAACTTCCACAACCGTCTCCGACGAAATCTTCCTCCAAAGCTTCTATTTTTATTCGGCATCCGAAGTAAATTCACAGAAAGAAAAATAAAATTTGTAGAAAGAGAATAGAGGGAGAAAGGGGGGACCTTGGAAGCCTCTGGAGCAACGTGAAGAAGAAGAGGCGTCATCTTCCTTACACATACTCTGCTAGCAGTTGACGAAAAACACAGAGACTAAAAATATAAGCGCATCCGGCCGATCGAACTAGCGGGTTTGAGTGAGAAATCGGGAGGGATCAGCAAAAGATCGTTCTTGGTTAGGATGGAAGAAGGGGTGGGTTTGATGTTGGTGGGTTCTTCCTCCTACCTTGTGTTCTTACCAACAGCGTCGTGATCGTCCCCTCCTTCCAATTCGTGTGGCCATATTAGTTAATATTATATGTTGGGCGCACCGCTACCCTCCCATCACATCCCCTCTGCGTGTTGTACCAGTTAATATTGTATTGTAATAGCTTCCACAGCAAGGAAAGAAATCACAACACGGTCTCGACGCGGACCGCCAGCGAGACAGCGACGGACTCAACATGGATAAGGAGAGGAAATTTGCATTTTAAAGGCTGTGTCATTTTTACAGAATTACCGTCGTTGATTCACTAGGCAAATATTACTTGACGGAAAAGTAGGAAGACCAATGAGAGTCAAGGATAGTAGATTCAAGAGGAAGAGCATGGTAGTTTAATTTTAAAGAGAGGAGAGTGGGAGACCACAGAGCCACAAACCATGTTTCCAATCAATCACGACGATACGTGGATGTTGTATTTCAAAGAACTAGATTTTTGTCATCGAAAACGGATTGGCAATGCAACTTGGTGGATGTATCGATCTCTATTTTTTATTATTTTTGATATTTTATAAATAAGAATCATGAAAAGTGCAATACTACATTAGGAGCACTTTTCTATTAGATAATGATGAATTAAATCATAATTAAATAAATAGTTATGATAAATTATTATTTTAAGAAATAGACATCGATCAGCATTAAAAGTGTTAATTTGGAACAAGACGTTCAAACGAGCAATCAAGATGTCGATTCAGAAGAGCTCCATTAAAATCGACACCTCGTGTGACGCTTTGGGATTAATGCCAGAATTTGGTATTAATGGTATATCCCTCAAATTAAGAGCCTCTTCCTATGTCTCCATCTGATAACCGTAAAAATCGACTAGGGTTGAGTATAAAATAAAGTTGTCATTGTGGCTCGATCAATCAATGCGATTAACTAGAAAATAGACTATTAATGAAGCAAACATACAAATCGAGAGGTTTTACTACTTTTATTAACATGGTATAGCAATCAGGATCGAACTCAAGGAGCGCAATTATACACTAAGTAGTCGATTCGAAAATTAAGGGATTTTATTACTCTTTTTAGTGGTTTTTTTTCAATATTTTATTTTTTCAATATAGAAGATGTATAAGGAATAAAAATATGCACACATAATTTTTTTGTATTTTCAAATGGGTCAAAAATGCTCAGAAAAATAAAGTAAAAATATTTTTTGGTGTTGTATATGTTTTAGTATTTTCGATAATTTTTGGGTATTTTTCATATATTGTTATGATTTTATAAAAATCAAACAATAAAAAATAGGAAAACAATGCACATCCAAGAATGTTTTGCACTTCAAA
The DNA here is from genome assembly GCA_037367405.1 of Ottelia alismoides. Classification (NCBI taxonomy): domain Eukaryota; kingdom Viridiplantae; phylum Streptophyta; class Magnoliopsida; order Alismatales; family Hydrocharitaceae; genus Ottelia; species Ottelia alismoides. Next base: position 1,027,332 of record JAZKJV010000928.1, read on the forward strand.
ATGGGTAAAAGATTCAAAATTCCTGGAAGTAGTTTTATGAAAAACTAGAAAGAAATATCTACAAATAGTGATTGAGATTAAAAAATTTTGGAGTCTTTATCAATTTTGTATGATTTTTATAAGTTTTTTAGTGTGTTTGCAAATTTTTAGATTCTTATGAAGTAATTTGCAACAAAATCTATATATGAGCTATTAGAGGATAAAAGGAAACTATATTAATTTTTACAGATTTTTTAGATGATTTTTCAAATTTTTAGGGATTTTCTATAACAAATAGGAACTTTTTAGGATATTTTTGAATAAAAATACACGAAAATCAACAAGCAAAAATCACCATAAATAATACATGCTAGTAGGAGTCACATGTGATTTTTAGACAATTGTTTGAGTCAATTTGTTATCTACTGAAATTAATAAAAAGACTTGTAATTAAAAATAGTGCATAGGGACCAAACTGTAATTATTTTAAGTCGTAGTGCCTAAAAGATAACAAGTAATTAAAAAACAAGGACCATTATGCAATTTATCCAAGCAAAACACACGCAGCATGTGACATCGTGCTAACAAGGGTATATGTGCAAATATTAAAACATTAACTTCCTTCCATAACAAGTTCGAAATGCAGGATAAAGCATGCAAATACACTAGAAATCACGTGAAGCTACACGTGACCACCACTCAAATGGACTAAACTACAAATAAAGATAACTGATGAGCGGGAAATCAGATTAACTAAGGTGGAAATATATGCAAGGTGTCATTGTCCTCAATCAATCCGACCACTCAATAAGAAAATAAAACCACTCAAAGAAAGTTCAATCAATCAAAGCATGTGAGCAGTTCACTATTTTTATTTACCTGATATAGCTACCAAGGTCGAACACAAGGAACACGATTAAATAACTAAGTAGTCAAATTTTAGAGATAAAATATTTTTTAGTGGCTTTAAATTTTTCAAATTTTTAATTTTTGAATAAAGATAAGAAAGCACAAAAATAAAGAAAACAAGCACAATAATCATTTTGGATTTTTTAATAAGGCTAAAATATCAGAAAATTAAACTAAACATATGTTTAGGTTTTCTGATTTTTAAAGTGTTTTTGATAATTTTTATGGGCTTTTTTAATTTTTTGTGATTTTATAAAAATCAAATAAGGCTAAAAACTCCAAATAGTGCAAAGTCAGGACCAAATTGCAAATTAAAAATATTTAAAATACCCCAAGGTCTGATGATCAACTTTATGATAAAATAGAGATAAAAGGATACAAACAGGAACTATAACTGAAATTTTTTGAATTTTTTATAATTTTATATGATTTTTATAAGTTTTTGAATGTTTTGTAATTTTTACGGTTTTCATGATGAGTTTTAAAATAAAATTAACATAGTACCTAAAACATAATAAAGGCACAAATAATAATTTTTATGGAATTTTGAAATTATTTTTTGAATTTTTATAATTTGTGTAAGGCAAACAGAGATATTTTTAATGGTTTTTAAATTTTTACAGTAATATTACACACTAACAAGAGCCAATGTAATTTTTATGTAATTCTGGAATTAATTTATTATTTATTAGGTCCAATAAAAGCCTATTAAGCACAGTTCACAAGGACTTCTTTGCAATTAGTTCAAGATTTTGGACCGAATCAATAACACAATATAAAAGCTCATGTTTCACTCTACAAAAAGTCCACTTAATTCATGCACATGCTCAATATACGATGTACAGGGGTATAAATGAAAATTCAAAAAATTCAACATTCATTAACTAATAGCATCAGAGTTCAGGACAGAACATGCAAGTAACCCAAAAATCATGTGAGTACGCACGTACTTCTAACTCAGGAGGACTAAAATGCAAATACCAAAAACTATGAGGTCTGTTATGCAAATTATCCAAAGGAAAATAAACTACGACGAATATTTACTGGATTGGAAATCAAATGAAGAACAGAAAAGGGTCTAAGTGAAGTTTACCCCTTATTATGCTTCATCTAACAATGAGGGGAGGTCCACTTATGATGGACGGTCAGGATGAACGTATGACCCTTCAGCGATGGATAGCTCTGGCGTGATCCTCAGATGGATCCAACGACCCGGACCCCCTTAATCTTGAATGGTGGAGATTATAACTGGGAGGGGGCTGAATCCAACGGACGAGAAGACTTCAGGACGAACTGACGAAGAACTCACCTCCGTACGAGTTTTGATCAGCCACTGCGCGTTGGTCCAACGTTCCCCGACGCTTCTCCTATGGGCTAAAGGTTGCTGAGAGCGATCTGTAGCTGTGAAGATGCTCTAAAGGGTCCAAGACCACAGAGTCAGTCCTGGAGAGGTGTGACGAGCTAGAGCGTTCAGGAAGGGTCGCTGGCATGAAATATACTCCTGACCGGAGGTCTTTGGGCACTGGTCCTACAAGGGTAAGCACTTGCTCAGAGATAGAAATATTTTTAATTATTTTGTCAGCTATTTTTATATTATTTTTATGAAAAATAAAATAGTGTATACATAGTATATAGTATTATATACATGTATAATATGCCTATGTATTATGTACAAGTATTTTTATTTTATTATTTTTACAAAAATTAATTTATTTTATATTTTATTAATTTACACCCTGATTTTAGAAGTATAAAATAACTTTTATTTTATTTTTATAAATTATTTAATGGTATAAAAAATAGTGAGTACAACATGTATGTGTGTATTTTGTACAAGGATTGGATGTTTTTATTTTTTATTTTTATTTTATGAATTTTATTTTATATTTATAATATTGTTAAATCTATATACAAGGGTGTAAAAGAATAAAATGATTTTTATTTTGTCAAAACTATATAAATAAATAATGTGTACAAGTATAGGTGATATGTACAATACATATTACACCCTATCTCTCTCTACTTATTTTATTTTGCGATCAGGTCAAAGCTTGACCTTCTCTTGGGATTTGAGTCACTCTGTATTTATTCAAAATACATCGTTCATTTTCTTTTCATTTATTATTTTATTTTTTGTAAAATACATGCTAATTATGAAATATTACCAATGCCATGCAAAATGATAAGTTATTGTTTTTACATGTATTTACATGTGGTTTTACCAAAAAGAAGAGCTAAAATAAAGAATAAAGAATGAGAATATTGGATTCATCAATAACATAGGGTCCTAAATGCAAACTATTTTAATTGTTTATTACATTTATTAGACTAAAGCGAAATAAAGGAAAAATCAAGGGCTCGAATGAAATACACCCTTACGAGGGGGCATTTACACGTGGTGCTGCTCTGATTTGACGGCTCGAGCTCGACGTGAACGGATGGCTAAGGACACTCCACTCAAAGATGAGCGGTCATGATCTGACGATACCGCTTCGACGATGTGTGGCTGAGAGTCACTCCTCCTAATGATCGAACGACCAGGGAAGTCTCTAAAACGGACACACGTGATTAGATCTGGGAGACCCCCTAATCTAACGGTATGGAGAATGTCTGGAAGAACCGAAAGGAACTCGCCTCCAACGAGTTTTGAACTGTGATTATGTGAACTTCCGTCGACCTCCAAGGTTGGTCAGATGGGGAGAATGGAGTTCGTGACTGCCTGCAGCAACCAGGTTGCTCAGAAGGGTCCAGGACTTTGAGGTGAGTCCTAAAGATGCATCGTGTTCCTAGAGTGGTGATGAATTTCCGTTTCATCACCTTTATTCTATCATTTTCGCCTTAAAACCCCTACATAAAACATGTAAATAGCATCAATTTGTACAAAATAGCATTCATCATTTATTGCATTTATTGTGTAAAAACGTACAATATATCATTTTAAAGATAATTTCACCTATATTCTAATAAAAATAAATTAAAATTATTTTCTACAAGGGTTGGATGTTTTTATTTTTATTTTTATTTTATGATTTTTATTTTATTTTATAATATTATTCAATCTATATACAAGGGTGTAAAAGAATAAAATGATTTTTATTTTGTCAAAACTACATAAATAAATAATGTGTACAAGTATAGGTGATATGTACAATACATATTAGACCCTATCTCTCTCTACTTATTTTATTTTGTGATGAGGTCAAAGCTTGATCTTCTCTTGGGATTTGAGTCACTCTGTATTTATTCAAAATACATCATTCTTTTTCTTTCATTTATTCTTTTATTTTTGTAAAATACATGCAAATTGTGCAATATTAACAATGCCATACAAAATGATAAGTTATTGTTTTTACAGGTATTTACATGTGATTTTACCAAAAAGAAGAGCTAAAATAAAGAATAAAGAGTGAGAATATTGGATTCATCAATAACATAGGGTTCTAAATGCAAACTATTTTTAACTGTTTAATACATTTATTAGACTAAAGCGAAATAAAGGAAAAAGTAAGGACTAGAATGAAATACACCCTCACGAGGGGGCGTCGACACGCGGTGGTGCTCTGATCTGACGGCTAGAGCTCGGCGCGAACGGATGGCTGAGGAAACTCCACTCAAAGATGAGCGGTCACGATCTGATGATACCGCTTCGGCGATGTGTGGCTGAGAGTCACTCCTCCTGATGATCAAATGATCAGGGAAGTCTCTAGAACAGACACACAGGATCAGAACTGGGAGACCCCCTAACCCAACGGTATGGAGAATGTCTGGAAGAACCGAAAGGAACTCGCCTCCAACCAGTTTCGAACTATGATTATGCGAACTCCCGTCGAACTCCAAGGCTGCTCAGATGGGGAGAATGGAGTTCGTGACTGTCTGCAGCAACCAGGTTTCTCAGAAGGGTCCAGGATTTTGAGGTGAGTCCTAGAGATGCATCGTGTTCCTAAAGCGGTGATGAATCTCCATTTCATCACCTTTATTCTATCATTTTAGCCTTAAAAACCCTATCTAATGCATGTAAATAACATCAATTTTTAAAAAATATCATTCATTATTTATTGCATTTATTGTGTAAAAATGCACAATATATCATTTTAAAGATAATTTCGCCTATATTCTAATAAAAATAAAATAAAAATATTTTCTACAAGGGTTGGATGATTTATTTTTATTTTTATTTTTATTTTATGATTTTTATTTTATTTTTATAATATTATTCAATCTATATACAAGGGTGTAAAAGAATAAAATGATTTTTTTGTCAAAACGACATGAATAAATAATGTGCACAAGTATAGGTGATATGTACAATACATATTAGACCCTATCTCTCTCTACTTATTTTATTTTGCGATCAGGTCAAAGCTTGACCTTCTCTTGGGATTTGAGTCACTCTATATTTATTCAAAATACATCGTTCATTTTCTTTTCGTTTATTCTTTTATTTTTGTAAAATACATGCTAATTATGAAATATTACCAATGCCATGCAAAATGATAAGTTATTGTTTTTACAGGTATTTACATGTGGTTTTACCAAAAAGAAGAGCTAAAATAAAGAATAAAGAATGAGAATATTGGATTCATCAATAACATAGGGTCCTAAATGCAAATTATTTTTAATTGTTTATTACATTTATTGGACTAAAGCGAAATAAAGGAAAAATCAAGGGCTCGAATGAAATACACCCTTACGAGGGGGCATTGACACGTGGTGCTGCTCTGATCTGACGGCTCGAGCTCGACGTGAACGGATGGCTAAGGACACTGCACTCAAAGATGAGCGGTCACGATCTGACAATACCGCTTCGACGATGTGTGGCTGAGAGTCACTCCTCCTGATGATCGAACGATCAGGGAAGTCTCTAGAACGGGCACACGTGATTAGATCTGGGAGACACCCTAATCCAACGGTATGGAGAATGTCTGGAAGAACCAAAAGGAACTCGCCTCCAACGAGTTTTGAACTGTGATTATGTGAACTTCCGTCGACCTCCAAGGTTGGTCAGATGGGGAGAATGGAGTTCGTGACTGCCTGCAGCAACCAGGTTGCTCAGAAGGGTCCAGGACTTTGAGGTGAGTCCTAAAGATGCATCGTGTTCCTAGAGCGGTGATGAATTTCCGTTTCATCACCTTTATTCTATCATTTTCGCCTTAAAACCCCTATATAAAACATGTAACTAGCATCAATTTGTACAAAATAGCATTCATCATTTATTGCATTTATTGTGTAAAAACGTACAATATATCATTTTAAAGATAATTTCACCTATATTCTAATAAAAATAAATTAAAATTATTTTCTACAAGGGTTGGATGTTTTTATTTTTATTTTCATTTTATGATTTTTATTTTATTTTATAATATTATTCAATCTATATACAAGGGTGTAAAAGAATAAAATGATTTTTATTTTGTCAAAACTACATAAATAAATAATGTGTACAAGTATAGGTGATATGTAAAATAATTATTAGACCCTATCTCTCTCTACTTATTTTATTTTGCGATGAGGTCAAAGCTTGATCTTCTCTTGGGATTTGAGTCACTCTGTATTTATTCAAAATACATCATTCTTTTTCTTTCATTTATTCTTTTATTTTTGTAAAATACATGCTAATTGTGCAATATTAACAATGCCATGCAAAATGATAAGTTATTGTTTTTACAGGTATCTACATGTGGTTTTACCAAAAAGAAGAGCTAAAATAAAGAATAAAGAGTGAGAATATTGGATTCATCAATAACATAGGTTCTAAATGCAAACTATTTTTAACTATTTAATACATTTATTAGACTAAAGCGAAATAAAGGAAAAAGCAAGGACTAGAATGAAATACACCCTTACGAGGGGGCGTCGACACGTGGTGGTGCTCTGATCTGACGGCTAGAGCTCGGCGCGAACGGATGGCTGAGGAAACTCCACTCAAAGATGAGCGGTCATGATCTGATGATACCGCTTCGGCGATGTGTGGCTGAGAGTCGCTCCTCCTGATGATCAAATGATCAGGGAAGTCTCTAGAACGTACACACAGGATCAGATCTGGGAGACCCCCTAACCCAACGGTATGGAGAATGTCTGGAAGAACCGAAAGGAACTCGCCTCCAACCAATTTCGAACTACGATTATGTGAACTCCCGTCGAACTCCAAGGCTGCTCAGATGGGGAGAATGGAGTTCGTGACTGTCTGCAGCAACCATGTTTCTCAAAAGGGTCCAGGACTTCGAGGTGAGTCCTAGAGATGCATCGTGTTCCTAAAGCGGTGATGAATCTCCATTTCATCACCTTTATTCTATCATTTTAGCCTTAAAAACCCTATCTAATGCATGTAAATAACATCAATTTTTACAAAATATCATTCATTATTTATTGCATTTATTGTGTAAAAACGCACAATATATCATTTTAAAGATAATTTCGCCTATATTCTAATAAAAATAAAATAAAAATATTTTCTACAAGGGTTGGATGATTTATTTTTATTTTTATTTTTATTTTTATTTTATGATTTTTATTTTATTTTTATAATATTATTCAATCTATATACAAGGGTGTAAAAGAATAAAATGATTTTTTTTGTCAAAACGACATGAATAAATAATGTGCACAAGTATAGGTGATATGTACAATACATATTAGACCCTATCTCTCTCTACTTATTTTATTTTGCGATGAGGTCAAAGCTTGACCTTCTCTTGGGATTTGAGTCACTCTGTATTTATTCAAAATACATCGTTCTTTTTCTTTTCGTTTATTCTTTTATTTTTGTAAAATACATGCTAATTATGCAATATTAACAATGCCATGCAAAATGATAAGTTATTAATTTTACAGGTATTTACATGTGGTTTTACCAAAAAGAAGAGCTAAAATAAAGAATAAAGAGTGAGAATATTGGACTCATCAATAACATGGGGTTCTAAATGCAAACTATTTTTAATTGTTTATTACATTTATTAAACTAAAGAGAAATAAAGGAAAACGCAAGGGCTAGAATGAAATACACCCTTACGAGGGGGCGTCGACACATGGTGTTGCTCTAATCTAACGGCTCGCACTCGATGTGAACGGATGGCTGAGGAGACTCCCCTCAAAGATGAGCGGTCACGATCTAACGATACCGCTTCGATGATGTGTGGCTGAGAGTCACTCTGCCTGATGATCAAACGATCAGGGGAAGTCTCTAGAACGGACACACGGGATTAGATTTGGGAGACCCCCTAATTAAACGGTATGGAGAATGTCTGGAAGAACCGAAAGGAGCTCACCTCCAACGAGTTTTGAACTGTGATTATTTGAACTCCTGTTGACCTCCAAGGCTGCTCAGATGGAGAGAATGGAGTTTGTGACTGTTTACAGCAACCAGGTTGCTCAGAAGGGTCCAGGACTTCGAGGTGAGTCCTAGAGATGCATCGTGTTCCTAAAGCGGTGATGAATCTCCATTTCATCACCTTTATTCTATCATTTTAGTCTTAAAAACCTTATCTAATGCATGTAAATAGCATCAATTTGTACAAAATAGCATTCATCATTTATTGCATTTATTGTGTAACAAAGCACAATATATCATTTTAAAGATAATTTCACCTATATTCTAATAAAAATAAAATAAAAATATTTTCTACTATTTTCAACTATAAAAATCAAAAAACACATCACAAGTTTTCAATAAAAATTCAAATTTTCATCTTTAAAACTAACAAAAATCCATAAATATCCTAAAAACCTTTTAAAATTCATAAAATTACAAAAAAAATTTTAAAAACATAAAATAACAAATTTAAAAATGAAATAAAAATTAAAACATTTTCTAAAATAATAAAAAATTACAAAATACTTAAAAATTACAAAATAATACTAAATTCATTCGAATTCAAATAAAAATAAAAAAAACCAATATAAATAAAATAAAAATTAAGAAACCATTTACCTTAGGTATTCTATAATTTAAGCCTAGTTTTTAACAGTTTGCCTCCTTGAATTCGACACTCATGTGCTTAACCGTTGTACACTTAAGTTTATGATTATAAATAAAATAAGAAGATTAACTCAAAATTAGTCTTTTCTGCTAAAACTCAATCGGTCGATACAACGATCGTGATATTTTCTATGTTTCTTTTACATGTATAAAGAAGTGATCGGGTGACCATTTTTCAGATAGCGTCACTATTGAGGAGGCAGCTCTAGGGTAGCCGTAGACCTAGGTTTAGGGTTTCTCTTTGCACCATTTTATTCTCTAACCTCACAGGTTTTTGTTTCTGATTTGTGCAGCACAAGTTGAGCCGCACAGTTGAGAACCGCAAAGCCGATTAGTATAGTTTCTTGTAATATAAAAATATTCATAGGAAGGGAGCCCTTCAGGGTATCCCGACTCGTACCTCTCTCTCTTATTCTCAGGGTCTGTTTCACCAGGACTGTACTCATGGGGGAGCAGGGCACCCACCGCTGCTTTTTGCTCGTGATTTTCTCGACGATTTTCTGCAGCTTTTCAAGATAGGTGTTTGTTAGGATTTCTTGATTTCCCCCTTCTCTGCATACCGTAGATTAGATACTTGGTTAGGATACAACACCGAGGTGCTTGTATCTAGGGCCAACACAAAAGGGAAAAAACATTAGATGATTTTCTCTGAAAATGTCCAAAAAAAGTGAAAATTGAAAATAAAACAGAGACTGTTAATTTCTATCTGATCTTAAAATAAATGTAACAACTCCACTTGTCTTCGGGAGAGCAACCCCTGAAATTGCATCGCAGGTACACTCTCCAGATTCTGTGAGTGAGAGACGACACATAAGGTAGAGCCAGAGTCAGGGCTTCTTTCGAGGTACTACTTAGTTCACACTTTTAATCACCTTATCTTCAGTGGGTACGCTCGGGTAGCAAGAAATGGTCTGGGTTTACTTAGTAGATGATGACCGAAAAATTCAGAAACAAAACAACTCTCAATCTGGGCTAGGTAAAAATATAATCACATTCGGGTCGTTGCGACCCGGATCGAGAGGGATTCGGTCGATCAAGAAAAGAGGAACCACCAAACATAGACAATCAAGCACTAAAATCAAGAAGCGGTCCTTGCTATTTTTATTAATCTGGTATAGCGACCTCGAACTCAGGGAGCACGTGATGGCCTTGCGGCCTACGACGTAGTCAAAAATTGAAAAATAAAGGGAAAAATGTTTTTGGTGGACTTTTAGGATTTTTAAATGTTTTTTATGTTTTTAATTTTATAAGAAAAATGAGAAAACAAGCAAGCTCAACAAATTATTCAAGCAGACAAAAATGATCCAAAAATTCAAATAAAATTGTTTTTGTGTTTATTAGGTTTTTTAGTGTTTTTGGTGAATTTTTCAGAATTTTTCAATTTTTATATGATTTTCTAAAAATCAGAAAAGAGGAAAAATAAAGGCTACTGTGCAGCTAGACTTGAAAGATCAATTAAAATATCAAATTGATCTATAAAAGTCTTGAGGCAATTTTTATTAAAAGTATATGTAAAAACTAAACTACAGAAAAAGAGTTTGTATTTTTTTGATTTTTATAGAATTTTGTAGAATCTTTATAAGATTTTTATGGTTTTTCAATTTTTAAGGTTTTTATAAATCCAAATAGCACAAAAATTTGGTAGAAGCAAGAAAACACTATAACTAATTATCACTAATTTTTTTAGAATTTTTAAAGAGGTTTTTATATTTTTCTTTGATTTCTTTTTCAAATAGTAAGAAAAATGCATGTTTTTAATTTTTTTAAAATAACAAAAAGCCTAAAAAATGTACCAAAAATTTAGAGAAATTTTTACATAGTGGCAGGAGCCACGTTCCAAATTTCACCTAATTTGGATTTAATTTGTTATTTTATTCAAGCAAAACAAGGCACATAGTACATAGAGACCTAAATGCAAAGAAAAGTATTTCTAGGGGCTTAATAGCAACACGTGCTAAAAGCTCAAGATAGAAAGTGCAAAAAGTCCAGATAATCAGCACATGTTTAATAAAACCACGCACAGGGTTATAATTGCAAATATGGAAATTAAAATTTCATTTCATCACACAGCAATAACCACAGCCCTAAACATGCAAATTGTCCAACATATCACGTGACGAAGCACGTGTCTCACACAGGCATGGACGAAGATGCAAATAAATTAATCATCAAGGTCCAATGTGTAAAATGTCCAAGAGTGCAAATTTATTTAATAGACTAAACTATAACTACTGAAAGCTGCAGGGGTATGGGTGCAATTACCCAGCCGAGGCACGTGAGGGCGCACGTGAGGCGCCAGGTGTAGAGGCGTGGTTGGATGCTGATGTACGATCCTGGTGTAGCCGTCTGGACAATCCAACGGTGGAAGCGCGCTGACGAACGTGGGTGGAATGTGACCGTTAGATCAGAGATCTAACGGCCTGACATGGCAGAGCGTGGACGGTGTAGATGCGAACTGGTGCGGCGAGGAGATCCAACGGCGGGCAAAGGATGAGGAAGAACATCTCTAGGAGAACTTCCCCGGCACACCAGAGATGATCCAGCAGGTCGATGGACGATCGGAATGAGGGGTCTTCCTCACGATGATACTCCGCGTCGGGTAATGGCCTCCGATGAAGCCTCCAATGGTCGGATCCTCCGGTGAGGGAAGAGCGACCCGGAGGAGCTCCGGCGAAGGGGTGGAATCGCAACCCAGGGGGGTACCTGCTCTTATTCACTTGCAAAACAAAGTTCTTGCTCGGAGGAGCACTCCGACGGGGGTTATTAGCAAAAAGGGGAAGGGAAGCGACGTGGGTGAGCGGGGGAAGGCTCTGGCGAAGGCGGCGGAGGGAGCCCAACTCGATCCTGGCTATGTAGCCAAGATCGAGGCGATCAAATCGTGCGAGAAGGGTGACGATGAGTCGGAGAAGGTACCGGTACGGATATGATGGGTTGACAGAGCTCCAGCCACTAGGGCGGAGCGGGCGGAGCTGAGATGCGAGAATCAAAAATGGACGATAAAAGAAAGACTAACGGATCTACCTGGTGATCGAAGTCGACTGGGGTTGAGCTAAGGAAGCTCTGGGGGTCTTCGTCTCGAGGATTCGTCGGGATCCAAGGCTCGGCGCACCTCGCGGCGGCGCACGGCGAGAAGCTTTGCCGGATCAGTGGCTAGGGTCACTTCCTCCTCACTGCGACACGACCTTCGGCTAGCCGTCACTCTAGGGAAGGTAGTGGAGGTCCTAGGATGGGAAGGCGGGGACAAAGATGAGTGAAAAGGTGTGGCGGAGTTCGGCTATATACATGTGAAGACCCGACAAAGAAGAGATCGGGCGAAGCACGGTGGTGCATTGATCCCTAGGTTGCTGACCAGGCGAGGGTCTCGGATGTGGAATCTTCGATCGGAGCCCAGGGTTTTGGCGAATGGGTGTTGGGTCAGATGGGAAAAATTCGGAGAAGTCGGGTCGGTCGCCCGATTCGAGGGAAAAGGGTCCGGGGGGAGAGTTCACCGGGGGTCAACAATCCCCCGTGGACCAATGGGATTATTCCATTTTTATTTCTTTGTAAATTCGATTAAAATTATTAAATGAATTTATTTCGAAAAAGTCAAAACCTGAAAAATGTTTATTATTTTTCAAATTATTTTTTAGTAATATTTATTTATTTTTTTGAAAAATAAATAACATATTAACATTATATTATTATTATATATAGGTATATACATGTATGTATTTTTTATTTTTATTTTTAATTGTTTATTTTTGTACAATTATTCTAATTTGATATTTTATTTATTTATAAAATAAAATTTGGAATAATAAGGTATTTTTATTTTATTTTTATGATGTATTTACATGGATTAAATAAATAGGTTTATATACATATGTACATGGTATATATACAAGGTGGGAGATTATTTTTATTTTTGTTTTTATTTTCTGATTTTTATTTTATTTACACCATAACATATGGAGTATAAAAATATAATTTTTATTGAATTTATTAATTGTTTACAAGGAGAAAATAAATATCCCTTTTATTTTAAATACACGGTCTATGTACATAGAAGAGAGATTTTTATTTTATTTTTCCCATTTTTATTTTATTTTTACAAATATGTAAAAGATATGAGAAACACTTATTTATTTTTATTTTGAGGAAACTAAGTTTATTTATATACATAGGATTATATACACATATGATTGACCTTATCTCCCTCTACTTGGGTTCTTTTGCGGTCAGGCCCATGTTGAGCCCTCCCTTGGGATTAGGTCACTCAATATTTATTCTAAATATTTCCCTCTTTTTCTTATATTTCTTTATTCCTTTATTTTGGCACAAAAACATGCTAATTATGTATATTTACATGATGCATGTGTTTTGGCAATTTATGATATTTACACCTATTTATAGGGTATTTTGCTCAAGTTTCTAGCTAAAATAAAGGAATAAAGAGTGATGAATTGGGATTCATCACCCCCTATACTTTACTTTTGCTAGTCCCTTAGTAAACACTTATTTGAAAAGGAAGTGCAAAAGAGAAAGAAAAAGAAAAAGAGGAGAAATCAAGGTTGATTATTAAACTTTCCTTCATTAAATTGAAATGTGGAGCACGGTCAGACCTTGGGATTATTAATTTATCGGAACCTTAATTGGACTTAAGCTTAAAACTTAACAGCCTCTAAGTTCCACCAATATATGGTCAAGACTCCTCGATAAACCAGATCAGAACAAGTCTACATACACAAACTCTAATGACCCTGAATCTTTCCTTGTACGGTGTAAGTGATATGTAGCTCCCCACCTCAGAAGTAATAAAGAAACAACCTCCCTCAACCCGGTAACTCTAATGCCTCAGTCTCGAAACTCTTTCCTCGAGAAGCGGGGTATTACCTTCTAAGTTCAAGTGCAACTGGCTGAAGAAGAGGGGGAAGAAGAGAATGGACCATGGCCAGTGTAGCCATGTATCCTGGGGAGCTCTAACCAGTGTAGCTGAGTCTCCCGCTGCAAGCTTCATGAGATTGGAACATGTATACCATAAGCTTTTGCTTTATTTTACTATATACACTCCGGTGGGATTATTGAATTTTCAATCCAACCCACCACTTTTTTTGGAGTTCTTTTCTTTTTGCACATTTTTTTTTCATGTGCATCTGTACAACAATGTGCGACTGTACAACATATCTACATGGTGCAGCATATATACAGGGAGTTTTTCCTCTTGAACTAGTAGACTATCCCTCTTTTGAAGCTTTATTGCAACCCACGGCTTCTGTCTTTAGACTTCATAACCACCAGACCAAGTTGAGACGCACTTTCTTCACTATAAGAAGAAGAGAGGTTCCGCCTAGAAGTACTACCCTCATATGCTACCCCAAGCCAAAGGAAACTGCCTCCTTACCACCTCATCCGTGGAGAGCTATGTGTAAAGTGCTGATGCAAGTAAAGCCATTGTCTCTGAGAGTCATGCGTGTGTTGTTAAGTTCTCTACTTAGGCTCATCAAGATGACATATGCTCATAGCCTAGTGGACTCAAAGAATTAAGTCCCAATGGACCTGAAAAGTCTCAATCCTAAGCCCTATAAGGTTCCTCTTATTATTAGGTGGATTAAGGTCTTAACCAAGCTCAATTTGTCAATTTAATTCCAGGCCAGTTTAAATGTCAACTTGATTTTGAAAAAGTATGCAAATATTTACAAAGATGCTATTTTACAAATATTTACAATTGTGCAAAATTTTTGAAAAATGTTTGAAAACATGGATGTATGCATGAATGCGAAGTTTTGCAAAATATTTACAAAAATTTACACAAGGTTTTTGCAAACCTTTTGTTTTTCAAACATTTTACAAAAAAATTGTACTATATACATAATTTTGATATGAAAATATTTACAAGCTATTTACACAAAAAGATTTTACAATCATTTTTAAAAATAATTTTATAAGTAAATAGGTATGTGCAAGATGAATTTTGTGGACAAGGGAAATTTTTAAATTTTTATGGATTTTAACCATTTTTATTTATAAACACACTCACACAAAGTATGAGTTATGGCTAAAGTATATATGAAATATATACACACCCCATTCTGATGACCGAAAAATTCAGAAACAAAACAACTCTCAATCCGGGCTAGGTAAAAATATAATCACATTCGGGTCATTGCGACCTGGATCGAGAGGGATTCGGTCGATCAAAAGAGGAACCACCGAACAGAGACAATCAAGTGCTAAAATCAAGAAGCGGTCCTTGCTATTTTTATTAGCCTAGTATAGCGACCAGGGTCGAATACAGGGAGCACGTGATGGCCTTGCGGCCTACGAAGTAGTCAAAAATCTAAAAATAAAGGGAAAAATGTTTTTGGTGGACTTTTTGGATTTTTAAATGTTTTTGTGTTTTTGATTTTATAAGAAAAATGAGAAAATAAGCAAGCTCAACAAATTATTCACGCACACAAAAATGATCCAAAAATTCAAATAAAATTGTTTTTGTGTTTATTCCATTTTTTAGTGTTTTTAGTGAATTTTTCATAATTTCTCAATTTTTATGTGATTTTCTAAAAATCACGAAAGAGGAAAAATAAAGGCTGTTGTGCAGCCAGATTTGAAAGATCAATTAAAAATATCAAATTGATCTATAAAAGTTTGGAGGCAATTTTTATGTAAAAACTAAACTACAGAAAAAAGAGTTTGTATTTTTTTGATTTTTATAGAATTTTGTAGAATTTTTATAAGATTTTTAGGGTGTTTCAATTTTTAAGGTTTTTATAAATCCAAATAGCACAAAAAATTGGCAGAAGCAAGAAAACATTATAACTAATTATCACTATTTTTTATAATTTTTAAATAATTTTTATATTTTTCTTTGATTTTCTTTTTCAAATAGTAAGGAAAATGCGTGTTTTTTATTTTTTAAAAATAACAAAAAGCCTAAAATATGTGCAAAAAATTGAGAGAAATTTTTACACAGTGGTAGGAGCCACCTGTCCAAATTTCACCTAATTTGGATTTAATTTGCTATTTTATTAAATCAAAACAAGGCACACAGTACACAGGAACCTAAATGCAAAGAAAATTATTTCTAGAGGCTTAATAGCAACACGTGCTAAAAGCTCAAGATAGAAAGTGCAAAAAGCCCAGATAATCAGCACATGTTTAATAAAACCACGCACAGGGGTATAACTGCAAATATAGAAATTAAAATTTCATTTCATCACACAACAATAACCACAGCCCTAAACATGCAAATTGTCCAACATATCACGTGACGAAGCACGCGTCTCACACAGACAGGGACGAAAATGCAAATAAAGTAAACATCAAGGTCCAATGTATAAAATGTCCAAGAGTGCAAATTTATTTAATAGACTAAATTATAACTACTGAAAGTTGCAGGGTATGGGTGCAATTACCCAGCCGAGGCACGTGAGGCGCCAGGTGTCGAGGTGTGGTTGGCTGCTGATGCACGGTCCTGGTGTAGCCGTCTGGACAATCCAACGATGGAAGCGCGATGACGAACGTGGGTGGAACGTGATCGTTAGATCAGAGATCTAACGGCCTGACATGGAAAAGCGTGGATGGTGTAGATGCGAACTGGTGCGACGGGGAGATCCAACGGTGGGCAAAGGATGAGAAAGAACACCTCCCAGGCAAACTTTCCCGGTACACCGGAGATGATCCAGCAGGCCGATGGACGATCGGAATGAGGGGTCTTCCTCGCGATGATACTCCGCGTCGGGTGGTGGCCTCCGATGAAGCCTCCAACGGTCGGATCCTCCGGCGAGGGAAGAGCGACCTGGAGGAGCTCCGGCGAAGGGGTGGAATCGCAACCCAGGGGGGTACCTGCTCTTATTCACCTGCAAAACAAAGTTCTCGCTCGGAGGAGCACTCCGGCGGGGGTTATTAGCAAAAAGGGGAAGGTAAGCAACGTGGGTGAGCAGGGGAAGGCTCCGACGAAGGCGGTAGAGGGAGCCCAACTCGATCGTGGATCTGGTAGCCAAGATCAAGGTGATCAGATCGTGCAAGAAGGGTGACGATGAGTCGGAGAAGGTATCGGTACGGATAGGATGTGCTGGCGGAGCTCCGGCCACTAGGGCGGAGCGGGCGGAGCTGAGATGCGAGAATCGGAAATGGACAATGAAAGAAAGACTAACGGATCTACCTGGTGATCGAAGTCGACTGGGGGTGAGCTAAGGAAGCTCTAGGGGTCTTTGCCTCGAGGAGTCGTCGGGATCCGAGGCTCGGCGCACCTCGCGGTGGCGCAAGGCGAGAAGCTTCTCCGGATCAGTGGCTAGGGTCACTTCCTCTTCATTGCTACACGACCCTCGGCTAGCTGTCACTCTAGGGAAGGTAGTGGAGGTCCTGGGATGGGAAGGCGGAGCTAAAGATGAGTGAAAAGGTGCGACGGAGGTCGGCTATTGATGAATCTCGTATGCATCACTCTAAATCTCATTTATTAAGCTCAAATCCCTTAAAATTAACAGTATTTTAGCATTTACTCTGCATAATTAGCATTCATGCATGATTTCATAAGAATTGCATTTTAACATACAAATCTGCACAAAATAAGAAGCCAAAAATCCAAGCCAAAAATATCCTGTAAATATCCTAACTTCCCCGATTCTTGACTCATTCATGCTAACTCCGAATGACACAAAACCACCTCCATTGTGTACATATCACTAACAAGAATAAAGGAAAAATAAAAAATTATATATATATATATATATATATATAGACGCACGTACATCGCACGTGCCTTCAAGGCACGCGCTCCGCACGTGCGTCTCCTCCTCACGCCCTCTGCCTCCACGTGGTGCGACGGGCGTCATCCGATCAAACTCGATCGGACGACACCTGTGCGTCGTCCTCCTCAGCCCCTCCCCTTTGGAAATCTCCGTCGTGAATCCCTTGCGATCTTCGCCACCAATTTTGCCGCGCCGCCCGCGTGAATCTCGCCCCACTCCATCTCCGATTCGCATCGCGGCAAATCCATCACGATCCTGCCGTCAGCCCACCTTCCTTCTCCAGCCGAAACCCCCCAACCTTATTTAAAACCCATCGCTGCCCTCACCCAATTCATCCGTCGATTGCACAGTGAAGGGGGGGGGGGCTCGGTGGTGACAGCCCGAGCACTTCCCTCCTCGGCGAGATCCGAGCCATCAAGGGCTCGTCGCAGCACCGCCCCCCCGTGCCAGCTGCTCTAGCTCCGCCCATCGGCGTCGAGCCAACGAAGACTATCTCCGACTATCTCCGTACTCCACCTGCTCTGCCTCCTGACGCTTCATCGCCACTCCGCCTTGACTCGACACCGACTTCATCAACCTGAGTCGGCCGACCCTCACGCAACTGCAGCACCAGGTCTTGCTCTGCCAATTCTCGTCACAGCCGACGATCGACCACGCCACCGCTGCCAAAGCTCTTCCGCCGTGGACCAACCGCACTTCGCCCCAGCCGCCGGGTCGACGCCCGAGGCCCCCTCCTCACGTGCGTGGCACGTGACGTAGGGGGAACGACGCCAGCAGCAAGCAAACCCCAGGGGCCATTTGCCTTGCACGTGCCCGCTGGGCATATTACAGTCGGCCCCCTGGATTTCCACTGATTCGCGCAACAAGCCCGCCATCTAGAGGGCACGTGCTGGGCATGTGCCTCTCTGGAAATTTTGCATCTTTGCCACCAAAACTATTGGTAATTACATTTCCGTCCTCCACAGTTTTTATTTATTTTATTTATATTGCATCTGTACCCCTGTGTTCCCCCATATTTGTGGACCTTCTCTTTACATTATTTTATTAATCCAAAAATCATGATGTTTGTTAATTAATTCTCTACACTTTGAAATATTGTGGGCATTTTTGTGATGGATGGTTAATTAATAAATAATTAGTTTGTGAAATTAACATATTTTGCCCATTTCTTGCTCTGAAATTCATAGTTAACTATCCATTGCTCTAAAAATACCCGAAAAATCACATATTGTAGAGATTGTTGTGCTTAACATTGTGCCCAAAAAGATTTGCATTTGCATGCATAATTTGCCTTATAAAAAATCATTTTGCATATTTCACTATTTAATTTTTAATAGGTATTAGATCTCACATTTTTGAGGGATAGGATTTTTCTGAGATCAATCACCTTGTGATAAATCTTAGATAATTTTGATCCTTGAAAATAAGTAGGTTTAGTATTTATTATAATTAAATATTGAAAATCATTTTGTTTGCATTTAAAAATCCATAAAAAATTCATATTGCATCCAAAAATTCCAAAAAAATACAGTGCATTCATTTCATCATCATTTACATTGTGGCCAAGTTTCGTATTTTTCGGACATCGTTTGAACGTAGTTCACATTTTAGACCCTAAAATAGGCCGAATTTGGATATTGCACCCTCTCTTGCATTGAAAATTCCAAAAAAAAGAACGCCTCAAAAATCGAACACGAACTTTGATAGACTTAATCCTAGGTTGTTCCTTTACCTCCTTGTGATCGACCTTGGGAGTTGCCCAAGTAAAATAAACATAAAACCAAGAGATTAAAAATTGAATAAATCATTTGTGGTATTTTCTTGACCATTTCCGATTGTCGCCTACAATGCACGAATTATCATTTTACGCACAACACGATAAAAACAACTTTTTAAACCCGGCATTTTCGGATACGTCAGATGGCACCGTTGCCGGGGAGGCAAACGGCTTAGACTTTGTCTTGAAAATTTTTGTTCGGTTTTCTGCATTCGGGTAGTCTGACCCCTGAATTTTCGCATTGTATATTCCATTTTTTTCCTGCAATTTATTTTCAGCACGTAATTTTCATATCTTTTTGAGTCACTCTCTTACATTTTCTCTCTTATTTTTTCTTGCGAGGTACTTTGTACGTGGAGTGGTTTTTCAAAAACCGACGCAACTTCACCGACTTTTGCAAAAACCGCAAATAAAATTAAGATCGAGTCGTGAGAGAGCATAGAGTCTAGGGTTATTTCTGCAAATTTTAATTTTTGTAATTAATTGCTTATTTACAGCGGTGTCCGTTTGGACTCTCGCGTGTGTAAAAAGACCTCTGACTTTATTCTGTGGTGTGTCATGGTCTGTTTCACTCTCCAGTGAGGGTGGGGCCCGACTTGAGTGGCGATTAGGATAGACCTGCACATACGCCTCTCAGAGCATTTATATTTTTGCTTGTGCTCGTAGGATCTTAAGGCCACACTACGCTTTAATTGAGACGCACATAGATCGTTCAATTTAGCCAAATTTTAAATCAATTCTTCCTGCTAATAGAACTTTCTGCTTAGGTACGGTTTTTCAATGGCTTGCATTTCATTTAGAATAATTTTTTAAATTTTGTCTAGCATCCCACATGGAGATTGCGAGGATTTACTGTAAGTCTTCTAACTGAGCATTCATCATAGTTTTCCACGTGCATCGGCTTTTCCTGACTTTCTCCCTCTTGTTTTATCACATAATTTTAAAAGGAAATTGGGACTGGATGGTAGACGTGTATTTTTGCTCACTTAAATTCTTCAGTGATCACCGAAATAAAATTGGGACTGCTAAAAATAGCCGATCTTAAAAACCCATAAAATCAAGAATTTTTGCGGGAGAGCAACCCCGACCTTGGATGATTTTATTCTTCTGAGTGAGCGAGAGACGACACTTAAGGTTAGAGCCAAGCTCCTACACCTAACAGCTCACTAATTTTTTTGCCAAGATTGATTTATCACCAACTAAAATTGAAAAGATAATAGCCGAACTCTTACGGCTTCATTGTGTGAGTTAGTGAATCCGGGGTTTGATTCGTGTTTGTAGTGGTGTGCGTGAACCGATATCAAAGATCAACAGCCGCACTTTTGATAAAATTTCTATCCCACACAATCATCTCTCTCATCTCTTGATTTTAATCCCGTCATGGAACTTTTTCCAAATTTCAGATCCAACCCATCATTTCTTGCAACTTCTTCAAAAATGACCGAACATCACTATGAAAATAAATCTGTCTCGGTTAGGCCCAAATCAACTGCATCCTCTTCTTTCAATAATCCTCCAACATTTGTGGGAAACTTTCAACCGCAAATGAATTCGGCCACCTCATTGAATCCTTACTCAAATCATCCAACCGGAAATGACCACTTACCATCTTGGACTGAACCGCCTTATTCTCAGTTTCTCGCCAATGGAACATTTCAAAATCAAAATCCCTTCGAATCTCATGTCTGGCAGAGAAACCAAACCCAGATAGAAAGGCATACACTGAATGATCATCAGTGTTGGATTGACCACGACAGA
This sequence comes from Ottelia alismoides, assembly GCA_037367405.1. Taxonomy (NCBI): domain Eukaryota; kingdom Viridiplantae; phylum Streptophyta; class Magnoliopsida; order Alismatales; family Hydrocharitaceae; genus Ottelia; species Ottelia alismoides. The sequence continues at coordinate 1,048,456 of JAZKJV010000928.1, forward strand.
CCCCTCGTCAGACATGAAACCCATAAAGAGGATTGGACGAACCTCCTAGCCCTATATAAACCCTCTATGCTGACTCCACAATATCAAGATCTGACCAATCATGATCAAAGGACTGAACGCTACTCAGATCAAATACACATGCCTGTACCATATGAGCAGCCTCCTTCCATAAGTTTTGAGGAGAAATTTTCAAGAAATGATCCTATAATGGATATTACAAAAAATTCTCCTCTCCGCACATACAGGAAAATGGAAGAAGAAATCATTGAACAAAAACCGAATGCTCCCATGATTGATCATGAACAGAATTTTGAGGATAATGTTTCGAGGATGAAAACAAGATTTGAATTGATGGAGGATAGATTTCAAAAATTTACCGACCGAGTAATATCATTCTATGGTGGCTCGGATATAAAAATGAATGAAGAAAATATTGGATGCCATGATGAAAATTTTGAGGATATTCAAAGACCTAGGGATAATTCAAACATCAATACTTCCGCTCATTATTCCCCTAGAAATGCTTATGCCCCTAACCTTTACTCTGAACATCAAATCCCCTGCTCATCTGAGGAACACACCACATCACCACACCACATAGAAAATACCAAAAAATGGGAATATTCAAAAATACCAAAAAAATCGAAAATCCAGAAAATCTCATAAAAATTGAATCTGAAGAAGACCTGAGGAATTTGGATCCTGCTTTACGGGAAGCATTGGAAAAACATTTGATTTTTGAACTTCCCATTATGAAGGCCATTGAACACTTCCCCGACCTTAAGAAATTTTTAACGGACAGAGTAATTGTCAAAAGTCAGAATGGATTAGAACAAAAACCGAAAGACATATCTTGTCAATGGCCTCCTCCTTGGTGTTGAGGAGAAAAACCAAGAGCTGCATAGTGAAGCAGTTGCCCAGATTTGACTGCGAAATCAAAAACACAATTTTCACCTATGCCCGAATTGATGATGATTCACTGATCAATATCCTCCCGACCTCTGTATTCCACGAACTCAAACTCGGACCGATCAGGAAAGTACGAGAGATTGTTCAATTAGCGGACCGATCAATAATTTCTGTCATCATGATATTCCAAGGTGCTCCGCTCAAAATGAAATTCACGGTCATTGATATTGAGCATCAAGGAGAGTTCACCCAGTCTCCAATTATTCTTGGAAAACCATTCTTAGCATTGTCTAAGGCAATTATTGATTGTGAGACTCGACAAATAAATTTTACGGCATTGGAAGCACTTCGAGTTAACACAGTCTTTGAGGAAACACGATTTTCTGAGGCAACTCATAAAGTCCCTAACAACCGCAAACCTAAAGAGGTAGAAGAGCCCTACTCCGCTACGACACCTGAGATAGAGGTTGTTGTTGAGACCATTGGTTTAGAGAATCTCCCCCCTGCTCCATTCCCAGCCGCACTCTCCATAGAAAATCGAGCATATGAATCTTATGATCCGGAGACTTATGCATGGTCATGAAGGATATTGAGAATCCTTAAGCGCATCACAGAAGCGTGTTGATCACATCGTATGCAATCGGAGCAACTAGTCGTACTAGATGCTAGATGCAGCGGAAATTAAAATTTTAAATCTAAAGATGAAACCACATGATCACGAGAACACTTCTCGGATCGTTTCATCAAACTACCAAGTATGAGGAATACGTCTTGAAGCGTGGTTGCGATCGTGAGATCCCAAAGTAGAGATCCTCCTGTCTCAAGTCCGATCCACGAAGAACGCACTCGCGGGCACGATGATGAGTCGCGTCCGTCCCGCAATTCTCGATGAAGATCCAAGCAATGGATCCCCTGATTTCGTCAAACGAAATCCATCGTCTTCCTTTAGAGTAAGAAACTCCAAAGAAGAAGGAGATCCTCGAGTCGTCGAAGAAGCCGAGAGTCTCTCCTTTCTCAACACAAGATGGACGGCCATCTTTTGGAGGAGAGGAAGAGAGAGGGCAAGAATATGAGAGAGAGAGAGAGAGTTGTAACCTTGTACAACTCTTAATCATGTACCTTGGAAGGCTACCCTAGCCCTCCTTTTATATTAGTTTAGGATCCAATGGATCTCAATCCATGGGACACATGGATCCAACGGCCAGCCTTGGTCCATGTAAAATCAATAGCTATAATTATTGTTGGTTAAAACCAACAACATTTATTTATGATTAAATTAAATATATGTTGCAACATTATCAACACATTTTTAATTTAACATAAATAAGTTAGTTGAGAGATTAATCATCATAATAAAATGGAGATAATATTGCCTCCTAAAATGGTGGCTTTATTTCTCCTTTTTATTATATTACATTATCTCTCAATTATCACAAAAATATCCACCAAATTAATTCCAAATTAATTTGTGAATATTTTAATTATGCCATTGAAAATTATGTGCATCAAATTCACAACCCAAACTAATTTGTAAATTACATTTCCAGTTAATTATATAATGTGAATCCAATCCACACTACTAATTAACAAATGCTATTTACATATATTCTCTCTCTTCAATATATGTACATTATAAATCATATTTACAATACACAAATATTATGGATAATAATATCCACATTCTCTAATCCTTGATAATTAAATCCCATTTAATTATCTTGGATAATCATTCTCACAATATGAATCATATTCATATTAAGCTTGATAATTAAATCTCATTTAATCATCAAGTTCTTCTTGCTTGGATATGTATTTCATCAAATGAATTACTCTTGAACCCTTTCAAGAATAATGTGCTTTCTCCGCAGATACTTGGAGATAAGAACAGGGCGATTGTATTGTTCCACGTATAGTGACTTGGATGTTGAGATCTTATCTCAAATCCAGATCTTACAAACCTCCCACAGATGCTTGATTAAATCAAGACCGCAAATCTAATATTCTCATTGTATCTGAATCTCATTCAGAACAATGTCCAACATTTGGACCAAGATCAGATTGCTTCCCTACTGAGAGGAGTCACTAAAATCCAGACCTATTTCATCACTCCCTCGGAATGGAAGCATCATGGATATACAATCGTTTATGATCACATCACCCTCAGGTATTCCCAATACCTGTACATCCTGCATACTGGAAGACCCGTGGTCAACCCGAAGATCAAGATCAATTTTACACTGTCTTCTTCAGGGTTTGATCACTAAGTTTCTCATTTGATCATTGGGATTCGGTATCGATCATATACTTTCCAAAAGCATATATCATACCTAGGTCTTGATCATATACTTTCCAAAAGTATATATCAAACCTACAAATTCAGTCAAGCTTCCAAAGCGAGACGACCGTGCACGGAATTTGATTCTTCCCAATATCTCATGAGTGAGCTCATGTCTTCCGGTTCAATAGTGAACCTGTATGATCCCTTTGAGAGATCGTATTACTCATATTCCCTTACATGCACACCAGTGCGCTGGTGTATAGACCTTGGTTAGGTCATCAACCTATTGGTCTGCCAAATGTACATACTCAGACATATAGTAACACATCTGTCTCCGGTCAGAGGATGTGTGCCTATGCTGTGACAGCATTCAACATAGGACTTAGGTTATCTCGATCTCGTTAAGTCAACCCATTGACCTAACTAATCTGACACCTCCGAATCTCTATTCCTATGTAGAGGACCTGCATCAAGAGGTCGGTCATATATCAGCCTATGTGAGAAATGATTGCCATCTCCTACTCAGGCTGGAGATCACATCTTAACAATCATTTGACGGTGCTTGATGAGTCCTCAATCTAACCCGTTAGATATTCATCCAAGCACCAGCCTCTATGATTCAATAATTGAATCAACAGCTGTATGATCATTAAGATAGCCATGGTACATAACCCTAATTGTACAGAGGGACCTATTATGCAAATTATTTATTCTTCATTTTCGATCAGGGAATGATATTTGCAATATCATTTATTGCATCATAATGGCTCGCCGTGGGCTCACATGTCCAACAATCTCCCACTAGCCCAAAGAGCCATTAATGTGCTAATCATTTAAACCCACACTCATGTGACAATCATATGCTATTCAGAAAAATAGCTAGGTAAGTTGATCAGTCACTCTGTTCCCAAAAGACTATGCCAAGTCCTTTTACGGCACTTGCATATCCCTAGGTAACAGTGCTCGCATCCAATCCGAATGTTGCATCTAATGCAACCAATACTCAATATAGTCAAAGCAGTTATAGTGTCCTTGACACTATTGCTCAATTATCATAACCAGTATTTCCATAATCCTTATCAGAATACCCTTATTCCTGGAGATCTCTATCTCCTAAGGTATCCACAGTTAAGACCTTTTAGATCTCTATCTATAGAGTCTTAAGCTCTTGAAGATAAGACTTTTGAGATCACTATCTCAAAAATCTTGTCATTTATGAAGACATTGTTATTACTGCAATCAAGTGTTTTCTTTTCATAGTAGGATTAGCAGCACTTTATTACTCCCACTGCATGGCAGATATCTAGCTTTTGTACACATTTAGCATTAGCTTCTCGCAACTGATGCACAGGTGCAAGCAGTTCTAGCATTCACTTCCTCAACTCTTTGAGGTGCTATCCCTTTAGATAGGCCAGTACCAAATCTCAAGGTAAGGAAGCCTTTCTTGGAATTTCCAAGAATGTAATATGTCCAAGGTGTACTACGAATGTGACAATCCCAATACCCTCTTTTCTTTGCTTCTGAACAACTTTAGAACTAAGATCCAAGAGGCATCTTTTGAGATCATATCTCAAGGTATAAAATAGCCAGTCTATAAAACACTTATTATCATCCTTATATCGTTACAAATGATTAGGATATTATCTACATTTAGCATGATGAACACAATGGCACTCCCACTAAGCTTCACATGGTACATCAAGATTCTATCTGAAATCATAACATTTATAATTTCATTAAATCTTATGATCCAACTACAAGAAGCTTATTTGAGTCCACAGATGGAGTTTCTTTAGCTTGCATACCTTGCTATCCTCAACCATGAAGCCTTGAGGCTACTTCATGTGAATTTCCTCAGAGAGGTATCCTTAGAGGAATGCAATCTTGACTTCCATCTCGAAGATGTCAAAGTCAAGTTGTGTAGCTATAGTTAGCAATATTCTGATGATTTTAAGCATGGTTTCCGAAGAGCAAGTCTCATTGCAAACAATGTCTTCTCTTCCGGTGTGTAGCTTATGGCTACGAACCGAGCTTTGAAGGTCTCTACCTTCTCATCAGGTTTCCTTTCTCTTGAAGATCCATTTACACCTTAATGGGTCTAACCCTTATAGGTGGATCCTCTAGGGTCCATATACAACATTTGTATATGAAGTCTACTTTAGACTTTATTGCTAATATCCATCTTTCCATGTCATGATCCTCGGGAGCTTCATCACATGAAGTCTGATCATTATCAGACTTAACTGACACATGGAATACATCCTCAAACTTATTTGAAGAGGTATTAGTGCTTCATCTTTAATTGTCCTTTTAGTTTCCAATTTCAGGAGCCTCATCATCTTCTCAAGATCAAATGAGTTCCCACACTTCATTTTGTCTTGATTCTCAAGAGTCTCAATCTTCTAAGAATCACATTCTCAGAGATGAAATCTTTTAAGAATCTCAAGGTCATAAAGTAGGTATCCAATACCATCCTTTATTTTCCTAATGAAGTAGCACTCTCTAGTGCTAGATTCCAGTTTACATGCATGGAACCTTATTAAGGATATATAGTGTCGTCTCTACTACATATATACCTGGAAACTAAGAGGTAATTATGCTAAAATTCATCATTGATCAAATCGTGTCATACATTATCCAATTGTATCTCCTTACAACTCCATTCAGTGTAGGTGTGTCAGGAGGAGTGAGATAGAAATAACATTCATATCTTCATAAGGTATTCTTTGAATTTTATCTAACAAGTACAAGCTACCTAGGTTAGATCAAATTCATTTCATCTTTCTTCAAACTTTGGTTCTAAACCAAAATTGTGAAATCTTTGAACATTTCAAAGGTTTCTCAGGTGAAGAGAAGAAATCTCATATCATACATAATCATCAATAGATATCACATATCCATAATGTTTACTATGATATAGATGATCTACATACATCAATATGTATGAGATCTTGAATACCTCTACATCTAACACCATTCCTGAGAAGGGTGTATCGGACATTTTACTTTGAATACAATATTCACATGTAAGATTTGAAATTTTAGACATTCTAAAGTTTCATATCTTACCAGTCTATTGATCAAATCATCAGATAAATGTCCAAGGCTTGATGCCAGATCATTGTCAAATGATCTTCATCCTCCTATTGATCTATCAAGGTTTAATTTTCAGTATTAGAAATCTTAATGGACCATTCATTAATTTTCTAATTTTGTAGAGTCCACTAGATGTTAGATTACTATCTGAAATATATCCATCATAACTCTTTATGATAGTTCTATCTCAGAATTCATGTTTATTTCCAACATTTAGAAACAAACAATGAGGGTATTCTAATATCTAGGTCACAGACATTCTCTAAGACTAAGGGCTCTCCCACTGAGAATATGAAGTCCATCTATCCAAAAGAGATTGCTGCAACAATTACATCAATATCCATGTAGATGATTATTAAACCTTAAGATCAAATTTCTAATCTTCTAATATATACATGCAACCAATTGCAAATGTTATTAGAAGATTGGGATACAATTGTCAGACTTTGTGTTGTGAGATAAGAAAGTCAGAGACAATGATTATATATAGATTATTCTGATGCTCTATCTGAGTCCTTCACTAAGGATTTTAGATAGACTTGATAGTCATACTATCAACACATCAACTTATTGCAGTATTGGCATTCATCCAACTCTTTGGATGTCATATGGAAGTCACAGAAGTAGGTCAACTCTTTGACTTTTCTTCTTACTCGGGTCCGACCCATGCTTCCACTACGTTCTCTTCATCTATAAACAACCATTGTTCAAGACAAAGAATCTCTTATGTTGAATTCTAAGGATTTCAATACAAGAGCTTTTCAACATTTATACATGCTTCATTAAATTCATTCAAAATGATTAATATGAAGCTTCATGAATGACTAGAGTATAGATAGTAGAATGATGACACTCATCATATCTACATACATCTTAACTCTTAGAGACTTAGGTTTAGGTAGGTATTCAAACATTTTGAATACATCATCTCTTTCGAGCTACCATCCTGCATAATGCAGAGAACCATGTCATTCATGATTAAATGTCTAGAGCACATATGTATGCCAAAATATCTTCTTTGATTTTATAGGGATTATTTGACAATTACGATCACCATCGACATGTGACTTCTAAAGTACACTCGATGAAAGATCAAGAACATAGAGACATGCAAACCCTAAGGTGATGTCCTATTGTCTTATTTAATTATCAGTCCTCATTAGGTTGAGGAAACTTGCACATTGCAACCACATACATTATGTGTCCAATTGCAAGTACAATATCTGGATCATGAGTCTAATCCATGATATTTTACTGGATATTATTGAGTAGAACATTGAGTGGGTTTAATGAAGGATTATCTGAAATAAGAAATTTGCATAAGGGTATATATATTATATATACATATTTTACTTTGATTTAGAAATTTTTATATCAAAGTTGTCTTGCCTTGTCAACACTGAAAGTTCATTCCCTTAATCACTTTCAATGTAAGAGATATTCTTACCATTATATCTCTAGCAAGATCTGGGATCTCCTTTCCTATCTTCGTTGCATCCCAAAAATATGAGAACCTACAACTCGGATAAAAAGAAGCGGGAACACATTCCGCCTTGCAAGTCCAACTTGCATTTCCCAATTCGGTCTTTAATACCCGGGCCCACCACTCCTAAGGCAATGTTGACCCGTCATTAATTGAACCAACCGTCAACAGGCTTAATACTCGCTATACGCAATCCAATATCGCCCCAATAATATGAGGACCCAATATTGGGGTCACTACGTATACGGCCTTACTCTTTCGAGAAACAAAGAACCCGATCCAATTAAATCATGTACAGGATCTGTCACTTCGGACAGGCGTCTCCTATACACGACAACTGGCGACGGAATCCTTTGCCTTGACGGGAGACCATGGATGTCACTTATGTGATCCTCCACCTCATATTCAAATTTTATAATTAATTATCGTGAATCATATTCACATAATTAATTCTTCCAAGGGAAATACACATCTATTCATAATAGAGTGTTTATTAGATATAATTAATTTAATCACATGAAATGAATCATTAATCCAATCATCAATCAACAAACATGTCTTTTACTTGAATAGTAGGTACTATCTCAAAGTACGTATTATTCAAATTTTAATAATTAGAAAAATACACATTGACTTTCTCCGGCATTATACAATCCCTACCCGCTATCATGGCCAGTACCGACGAGAGTGGGACGGACCACATACATTGCAACCCCCGACCCCAATGCTCTCCGACTAGGCACCACATCCGCCTTGGGAAAGGATAATACCAGATAGATCATCATGTACTTTGAGATGCTCATTGGTTTTTCAACCGAAATTATACCATATAATATACATCAAAACAATTTTGATTATATTATAAGGAGATTTGCTAAACAAATCCCCAATCCTATTCAAGCAAGAGAGTTTTTCATGTAAATGTTGTCCTACAACTATTGTAGGATAAACTATGGTTTTTCATGAAAGCAATGTTTGTTGATGAACCAATGATCAAGATCTAATATCTCATCATTGTGGTTTAGACAAATGTCATTCGATGAAATAATTATCTCTTTAAATATTCACAAATATTTATCACTAATTATTCCAGAAAATTAACAATTAATTTTCATCAAGATAATTGAATGACTTATCACAAGGTTCATGATCCAAGATGTCAATTTTCAGCAGTGACCCCCAATCACTAAAATTAACTTATCTTGATCAATTTAAATCCAAAAATTGCAAACTCAGTTTTCAAAGATTGCCTATTTGATTTATTAAAGAACCTAAGTGATAATTCACACATTTCGAGGCGTATTAAAACCGTAATTATCTCATTAATCACGTTTAAATGCGCAGTCCCCGCAACAGTGAATATAGTCATATTCAAAAAGCATATCTTGAGCAAATAAAGTCCAAATTTAGTAAACTCAAGTCCTATGGTTTCCTTTTTTAATGGGGAACAAAATACAATTGAAAATTTTGTGTTTAAACATTTTAAACAGTTCCGAAAAAATCAATTTTACAGAGGTGCGAAAATTGAAATGCAGTAAAAATTTCGCAACCCTTTCAAGAACCAAATCGTCTAAGGTCTATGGATCATATCCAAAACCTTATTCGACATATGGCTCTGATACCACTTGAAGGATATTGAGAATCCTTAAGCGCATCACGGAAGCGTGTCGATCTCATCGTATGCAATCGGAGCAACTAGTTGTACTAGATGCTAGATGCAGCGGAAATTAAAATTTTAAATCTAAAGATGAAACCACATGATCACGAGAACCTTCTCGGATCGTTTCATCAAACTACCAAGTATAAGGAATACCTCTTGAAGCGTGGTTGCGATCGTGAGATCCCAAAGTAGTGATCCTCCTGTCTCAAGTCCGATCCATGAAGAACGCACTCGCGAGCATGATGATGAGTCGCGTCCGTCCCGCAATCCTCGATGAAGATCCAAGCAATGGATCCCCTGATTTCGTCAAACGAAATCCATCGTCTTCCTTTAGAGTAAAAAACTCCAAAGAAGAAGGAGATCCTTGAGTCGTCGAAGAAGAAGCCGAGAGTCTCTCCTTTCTCAACACAAGATGGACGACCATCTTTTGGAGGAGAGAGAGAGAGGGAGAGAATATGAGAGAGAGAGAGGGTTGTAACCTTGTACAACTCTTAATCATGTACCTTGGAAGGCTACCCTAGCCCTCCTTTTATATTAGTTTAGGATCCAATGGATCTCAATCCATGGGACACATGGATCCAACGACCAGGCTTGGTCCATGTAAAATCAATGGCTATAATTATTGTTGGTTAAAACCAACAACATTTATTTATGATTAAATTAAATATATGTTGCAACATTATCAACACATTTTTAATTTAACATAAATAAGTTAGTTGAGAGATTAATCATCATAATAAAATGGAGATAATATTGCCTCCTAAAATGGTGGCTTTATTTCTCCTTTTTATTATATTACATTATCTCTCAATTATCACAAAAATATCCACCAAATTAATTCCAAATTAATTTGTGAATATTTCAAATATGCCATTGAAAATTATGTGAATCAAATTCACAATCCAAACTAATTTGTAAATTACATTTCCAGTTAATTATATAATGTGAATCCAATCCACACTACTAATTAACAAATGCTATTTACATATACTCTCTCTCTTCAATATATGTACATTATAAATCATATTTACAATACACAAATATTATGGATAATAATATCCACATTCTCTAATCCTTGATAATTAAATCCCATTTAATTATCTTGGATAATCATTCTCACAATATGAATCATATTCATATTAAGCTTGATAATTAAATCTCATTTAATCATCAAGTTCTTCTTGCTTGGATATGTATTTCATCAACTGAATTATTCTTGAACCCTTTCAAGAATAATGTGCTTTCTCCGTAGATACTTGGAGATAAGGACATGGCGATTGTATTGTTCCACGTATAGTGACTCAGATGTTGAGATCTTATCTCAAATCCAGATCTTACGAACCTCCCACAGATGCTTGATTAAATCAAGACCGCAAATCTAATATTCTCATTGTATCTGAATCTCATTCAGAACAATGCCCAACTTTTGGACCAAGATCAGATTGCTTCTCTACTGAGACGAGTCACTAAAATCCAGACCTGTTTCATCACTCCCTCGGAATGGAAGCGTCATGGATATACAATCGTTTATGGTCACATCACCCTCAGGTATTCCCAATAACTGTACATCCTGCATACTGGAAGACCCGTGGTCAACCCGAAGATCAAGATCAATTTTACATTGTCTTCTTCAGGGTTTGATCACTAAGTTTCTCATTTGATCCTTGGGATTCGGTATCGATCATATACTTTCCAAAAGCATATATCATACCTAGGTCTTGATCATATACTTTCCAAAAGTATATATCAAACCTACAAATTCAGTCAAGCTTCCAAAGCGAGACGACCGTGCACGGAATTTGATTCTTCCCAATATCTCATGAGTGAGCTCATGTCTTCCGGTTCAGTAGTGAACCTGTATGATCCCTTTGAGAGATCGTATTACTCATATGCCCTTACATGCACACCAGCGCGCCGGTGTATAGACCTTGGTTAGGTCATCAACCTATTGGTCTGCCAAATGTACATACTTAGACATATAGTAACACATTTGTCTCCGGTCAGAGGATGCGTGCCTATGCTGTGACAGCATTCAACATAGGACTTAGGTTATCTCGATCTCGTTAAGTCAACCCATTGACCTAACTAATCTGACACCTCCGAATCTCTATTCCTATGCAGAGGACCTCCATCAAGAGGTCGGTCAGATATCAACCTATGTGAGAAAGGATTGCCATCTCCTACTCAGGCTGGAGATCACATCTTAACAATCATTTGACGGTGCTTGATGAGTCCTCAATCTAACCCTTTAGATATTCATCCAAGCACCAGCCTCTATGATTCAATAATTGTATCAACAGCTGTATGATCATTAAGATAGCCATGGTACATAACCCTAATTGTACAGAGGGACCTATTATGCAAATTATTTATTTTTCATTTCAGATCAGGGAATGATATTTGCAATAACATTTATTGCATAATGGCTCACCGTGGGCTCACATGTCCAACAGGTCACACCCTGGGTCAACCTATACTGATTACATAGATTACATCTACTTGACACAGGAATGCTCCAATGACAAATCAATTGAGAATGAACATGCAGAGACTCTCCCCAGTATTTCAATTCCCATGGATCTCAAAATAGACAAATCCTTCTACTACGATCCTGAGACATATGCATGGTCGCACCCTGGAGCAACATACTCTGATTATCTTGACTAAATCCTCCCAAATCGAGAATGCACCAACATCCAGGAGACTAAGAACAAATTTGCAGCCCAAACACCGACCAAGGAGAAGAACAGTAATGACTACTCATCTGGATACACAAGTGAACTGACAGCTTCACGAAACAAGAAAAAGAGAGTTAGATTTGACCTTTCGGAAGAGGAATCAGTTGATGATCCCTCATCAGGTCCGGAAAAAGTAGTCTACATGAGTGAAGTCTGTTCGGCAGCCCTACAACCATATCTGCGCAAGGATCAAAAATTCGATTCTCGTTGGACAACTCCCATTCCTAATTATTACTCATCTAAAGCTGATGCTCCTACCATCCATAAGTACATTGGAATTATATCTTATGAGGTAACTGAGACCGAAGCATCTGAAGATTCATCTGAGGACAAACCGATTGATCTTAAAAAGGAACGAATTTTGAGGAAACAATTGAAGGAACAAAGAGACATGAATATCTGGAGTATGTCCACTTTCAAATACTATTCCTCTGAGGATCTCTTTCATGATGGCTACCTTTCATCTGACTCAAATATTTCATCTACTATCCATCATGAATTCTCTGAGGATGACACTAATCATAGTTGGGAATCATATGCTTCATCTCGTCTCATCATTACGATCTCCCACCACAGGCTCACAAAAAGATCAGCCGTAAACCGCCTTAATCATCGGCTACCCACCCTCCCTCCCGACCACATCGGTCTCCTTGTACAGCTTCTTCCTCTACTTAGGCCAAGGCCTAAGTATAGGGGGACCGATGCCATATGTATATACCATTTTCCTGTATCACACTCCTCCTGATCACTCCATTTTCACCTTTCTCTTATACTTAGGCTGCCAGAGCCTAAGTATAGGGGGAACCGAAACCCATCTATATATACTCTCCTCATTTACATATCCTGACCACCTCTTCTTGCGCTCTTCTTCTATACTTAGACTATTCACAATCTAAGTATAGGGGGGCGAACCATTGTATAATTTCACTCTCTTACGCTTAGCCCGAGCTATGTCTTCATTACGCTTCTTGTGCTCTGAGGACACAACACTCGCTAAGTATAGGGGGGTCTGTATATATACTGTGTATATATTTTAGCCATACCTCGTACTTGTGCATACGTCTATATGTATTTACGGGGTGGGTATCAATTCAAAAAAAAAGAAGTTTTGCTAACTAACACTGACTATGCCCAAACAAAAAATGGCTTCTTATTCATTTTTTTGCATAAATAAATAAAAAACAAAAAAAATCAAAAGAAAAAATTGTGTTTGCATTCCACACACCTGCACTTCATCCAGCATTGCATAAATATTTGTTTTGTGAAAATTTGCATAGTTTTCCCAATCTGTGCTCTGAAATTCATAGTTGATTAATCATTGCTCGAAAAATCCCCGAAAAATCATATAGTGTAGAGTTAATTATTCTTAACATTGTGCCCATAAAGATTCGAATTTACATGCATCATTTGACCTATAAAAATCATTTTGCACATTTCACTATTTAATTTTTAATAGGTATTACATCTCATATTTTTGAGGGTCAGGATTTTTCTGAGATCAGTCACCTAGTGATAGATCTTAGATAATTTTGGTCATAAAAAATAAACAGGTTTTATATTTATTATAATTAAATTTTGAAAATCATTCTGTTTGCATTTAAAAATTCATAAAAAATTCATATTGCATCCAAAAATTCAAAAAAAATTATATTGCACTCATTTCATCATAATTTACATTGTGACCAAGTTTCATATTTTTCGGACATCGTTTGATCAAAATTTAAATTTTAATCCTTAAAATAAGTTTAGGGTACATATTATACATGTGAAGATCTGGCAAAGAAGAGATCGGGCGAAGCACGGTGGTGCACGGATCCCTAGGATGCTGACCGGACGAGGGTCTCAGATGTGGAATCTTCGATCGGAGCCGAGGTTTTGGCGAATGGGTGTCGGGTCAGATGGGGAAAATTCGAAGAAGTCGGGTCGGTCGCCCGATTCGAGGGAAAAGGGTCTGCGGGGGAGAGTTGACCGGGGGTCAACAATCCCCCGTGGACCAATGGGATTAGTCCATTTTTTATTTCTTTGTAAATTCGATTAAAATTATTAACTGATTTTATTTCGAAGAAGTCAAAACATGAAAAAATTTTATTATTTTTCAAATTATTTTTTTGTGATTTTTATTTATTTTTTTGAAAAATAAATAATGTATTTACATTATATTATTATTATATATAGGTATATACATGTATGTATTTTTTATTTTTATTTTTAATTATTTATTTTTGTTTAATTATTCCAATTTTATATTTTATTTATTTACAACATAAAATTTGTAATAATAAGGTATTTTTATGTTATTTTTATGATGTATTTACATGGATTAATAAATAGGTTTATATACATATGTACATGGTATATATACAAGGTGGGAGATGATTTTTATTTTTGTTTTTATTTTCTAATTTTTATTTTATTTTATTTACACCATAACATATGGAGTATAAAAATATTATTTTTATTGAATTTTTTAATTATTTACAAGGAGAAAATAAATATCCCTTTTATTTTATATACATGGTCTATGTACATAGAAGAGAAATTTTTATTTTATTTTTCCCATTTTTATTTTTACAAATATGTACAAAATATGAGAAACATTTATTTATTTTTATTTTGAGGAAACTAAGTTTATTTATATATATAGGATTATATACACATATGATTGACCTTATCTCCCTCTACTTGGGTTCTTTTGTGGTCAGGCCCATGTTGAGCCCTCCCTTGGGATTAGGTCACTCAATATTTATTCTAAATATTTCCCTCTTTTTCTTGTGTTTCTTTATTCCTTTATTTTGGCACAAAAACATACTAATTATGCATATTTATATGATGCGTGTGTTTTGGCAATTTATGATATTTATACCTATTTACAGGGTATTTTGCTCAAGTTTCTAGCTAAAATAAAGGAATAAAGAGTGATGAATTGGGATTCGTTAGTAGAGTGAGAGGTTTAGAGAACACTGTGTAAGGCTCCATCCTCAAGTAACATGGGTAGCTGGAGACAGTCTGTACTTACTTCCATACTGGCTGAGACTAGGTGATTTCTGGTAAGAACTCGGGACAGTACAATGTAGAAGTTTCGGACACTTATATGATCTCGCTATATGTGAGAAGGTTGTTTACCAAATAATCCTAAAAATTGAAAAGATAAAGGACCGAACTCTTAAGGTCAGCACAAAGGTTGCGTTGGTGAACTCAAGATTTTGCTTTGCGTGTGATTTGCGGTGTGAGTCCTATCTTTCAGATCTCAGATCTATCTTAATCTATCGATCAGGAGTCATTGGTCTAACCATGATGATGGGTAGACGATTTCTTAGGCCGAATCTTGCGGTAGCACTTCTAGGCGCATCTACCTGATCATCTAGGTCGACTCGAGACGTCTTGTGTCTGGAGCCTGAGTTGAGTCCTCTGACCTACTGCAAGTGTAACTCTGACCTCGGAGAAGTACCTCCATTCATTTCTTGTGTTTCTTCTCCGTCTCCTTCTACCCCTCTCTCTTCATCTCTATTTAGTTAGTCTTCAGTTACGGTGAAAGTTGAGCAGACGTATGAGACCCGCAACTCAGTTTCAAATCAGATGAGAGGTTCGGGTCCCTTAGTTGCTAAGACAAGAGTGCAGACGGAGTAACCTACATTTTCTTTAGGAGCTAAGTCACTTCAACATCGAGATTACCGACCTTCCTGATTGACTCAGACTTCATTTCTCTAATGCTAAAATTTCATGGAAAGCCGCACGAGGAACCGTAGAGCATATTTATGAGTTCGAGGAGATTTGGAGCACTCGTTTTTACTCGGATACACCTGAGGACGCTATGATGAAAACATTTCCCATAACACTCAAGGAAGGATCTGCGACATGGTTTCGACATTTGGGAAAGGAGAGAGCTAGTTGGGATACTCTGTGAACAACTTTTCTTAAGAAATTTTACCCAGTCGAGCAAATTTTATGCGGTCAATTATCAGAGAATTTTCACATAATCCCCACGAGCACTAAGGGATTTGTGGCTCTGATTTCAGATTCTTCTAAGGAGATTTTCGGATTACGGGATTTCCAAAGCTGAGCTAGCTCAGATATTTTATCTGGGGATGACCATAGAGCAACATGCATTGGTCGATGCTTCGTGTGGTAGTTCACACCGTAGTCTTGATGAGGACTTGCTTTGAAATCTCTTTAGAGACATTTTTGATGTCAATACGACACATGAGGGCGATGTCAGACCACTTCGATGCGATCAACCTTCTTCTGACTTAGGGATCGCTCATCAAGCAGTTGATGCGGACACTGATGTAGTTTCAAGGATGGACGCTGAGCCAGTAGTGGAGAGATCTTATCTTCAAGGACCGACACTTCTTCTGTTGAGTTTTCATCCAGAGTATGAGTCGGTCTCGTGTTTCCCTATTCAGGAGCCTTGGATACCTACTCTTAAGGTAATCCAAGAGACCGAGAGAGAGCCTTTTCTGTTTCAGCCGACGTATCAGTCGATTCAGTTTTCATATCAGGACCAGTGCTATGAGCAGCCACCTCAAGAGCATATCTTCTCATATTCACTTGATTGTTCCGAGCATCTTCAGCAACCCGAGATGGATGTGAGACACTAATTCAAGAGCCATGATATAGACGGTTCCACATTCGACCATTTTGTCCGTCTAATTCATGAGCAGACCACAGACCGTAGAGAAAAAATGGATACTTTTAAAGAATTTATTGCTAGCATTGTCATAGAGCAGAGATCAGTTTCAGATATTTCCGTTTCACATGAGCCATTGAAGAAGCATATCGGCAACGACACAAGTGTACCTTCATATTCTGATTCTCTTCATAGTGAAGGCAAAAAATCACAAAAAATGGAAAAAGGAGAAAATCCAGAAAAAGAAATAAAGACAAGACTCCATACTCTTATGATGGATCCCAAGCTTCTGCTATTCATGGAGGTAGTCCCCGTTTTAGAAAAAATATTTTCTTCTCCTTCGTATCCTTCGAGTGTACATACTAACACAGACGACGTATAGATACCCTTCCCGGATGCTCTGAATCTAGGAAAGGGAGCGAAATCAAAAAATTTTAAAAAGATCCAAGATTCGCAATTCATGAAAGAGATGATGGATCGAATTCAGATCAAGCTCACTCTTTTGGAGGCATTGATGCACATTCCTCTTCTTCAGAAATGTCTGAAGCAGTATACCACACCGAAAAAGAAGAAGAGGTGTAATCATTGTTCTGAAAAATAAGTGTTGACCATTGCCACTTGTTGCGCCATCCAGCACACATCTCTTAAGAAGAAGAATAAAGATATAGGATCACCATTTGTCAACTGTCATATTTCAGATCACGAATTTGAGCACACCTCATTATACAGAGGTTTGTTAGTGAATATATTACCCTTCCATCTTCTCGAGACTCTTCATTTAGGGTCTCTGAAGATAGCCAGAATGATTCTCCAGTTTCCAGACCGATCGGTCAAGAGGCCGAAGGGTATACTGAAAGGCATTGTCATGATGGTACAAGGCACAAATTTCACTATGGATTTTGTTGTCTTGGACTCTGATTCCTCAGTACCATCATAGGAAGATGTGACTATTCTTGGTCGGCCTTTTTTGCATGAAGCTAACGCCATTATTAATTATGGGATGAACAATGTCACGTTCCCTTCCGCAGCACAGTACCAAACCTCGAGTTGATAGAGACTCTGCTATTAGACGAAAGTGTTTCCAGGCCATCATAGACAGAGGCATGTGGGATCGCAGCTGAGATTAGACACGATCATATCCCTTCTGATTCTACCGAGCCCCGAGATTTCCTCTCCAGAGAGGAAAACTTGGAGAGCACATCGTTTGGTGATCCGAGTACACATGTTTGGAGATGTGTTGACGAGATCCGCAGTATCTACATCATTAAGACGAAACTGCTGGTGGCACTTACTACGAAGGACAAACCTGCTTCAGTTGTTGTTCCTCCATTCGAGCCTTCTAGTAACAAAGTATTGAGCCCTCTTTTCATGCAGATTCAGATAAGAGCTTAGTTGATGAGGAGATAGATCAGATCGCAGTAGAATTCGACCTCTATCTTGTGTCTACTTCAGAAACCATAGAGCAGATTTCAGAGGTAGATTTTGTCCATCTTTTCGGCCATCTGGGCCTCTCCTCACTGGTCAACATAGATTAGAGCTCCTCCTGTTCGGATATGAATATATCTGAGGATGACCCTGATGTCGACCTGAATCTTGTACATTCCATTGTTCCTCGATCGTGCAAGAAGGCCACTCTTCGACTTTCTTGAGCCTATACAGTTCATTCACTTGTATATAATTTTCGATTTTATTTTTTTCTCCCTTCCATTTATCTTACACCCTTAGGTTCATCTAGAATTTTACTATACTTGAGATGTGCTTTATCCTAAGTATAGGGGGGGTGTAGACACCATTGTTGTTCATGTCATTCTGTTCGATTACCCCTGTTGTTGCCTATACTTAGGGTGTGCTTTACTCTAAGTATAGGGGAGGTAATTTCACTCATTTCCCTTTTGATCATCATCAGTTTTGTATCATCTACTCCCTCGCTTGTCCCTAACCTTTTATTTTTATCTCTATACTTAGGGATATTTTACCCTAAGTATGGGGGGCGGGGGACAAGCCGAGCTGTTGAGTGTGTACATTCTTTTCACCTCGATCATCTTCGATTTTGATTCTGTTATCCTTAGGATTACTTGACCCTATGTGTAGAGGAGATGATCAACTTCTATTCATTCATTTGTTATTCTTTGAGTCATTGTAGTATATATTCTTTTTACCGATCTATACTTACCCCAAGTTATGTCTTCCTTTGCCGCTTCTTTGGTCACTATGAGGACATAGTTCATGCTAAGTATGGGGGTGTATTGTATATAAATGTTATATATACTTTAAAAGTCATAACTTGTATTTTATTATATTTTAATAATAAGGCTTCCTAAAAGTATGGGTGCATATTTTGGATTTCTAAAAGCCACAAGAAAATCGTAAAAATGTCTTATAAAAAACAGCTTAAAAAGATGTATATAAAAATGTTATAAAATACTCTGATAAAATCCTTAAAAGGTTGTAAATAAAATCCTTGTAAAATCTTATATAAAAGCCGTATAACTTGTGCACAAAATTAGTATAAAATCCTTCGTAAAATATACAAAATCCGTGTAAAATTTGTGTAAATTGAATTAATTCACTAACTTTTTCAAAAAAAACCCCCTAAAAATTGAAAAGTTTTAAAATTCAATAAAAATTTGCAAAAGTCTTTAAAAACCACATAATACATTTAAGCCGAAAAATCTACCTCATAAAAATTGTTGCATTCATTCGCATTTTTCAGAACAAGTTTGATTCTTTAACGGAATGGATCTAAGCCTGAGAGATGGAGCTTGATTTAGGTCTTAATCCACTTAATTCTAAAGGGACTTTATCAAGAATTGGAATTGATTCTTCAGGTCTTTCAGACTTAATTCTTTGGGTTCCATGAGACCGTATTCAGAATTCAACTTGAAAGTGTCTAAGTAGGACACCTGGTGTCATCCGTTGAACTCTTCTCTATTTGAACCGATTTTGAACTCATGCACTCTACACTTAGCTCGACTTGCATGGGGCTGCGAAGGGCAATCCATTTCATGGTGCATTTCCATCCTTGTCTGGAGGTGATGAAGTCTTAAGACGGAAGAGATTCGGGTTGAAATAAAGCTTCGGATGAGGGAATGATCACTGGCACAATTTTTTCCAAGACACTAAAAAATGGATGGAATGAAAAGATGCTATATCCGTCAGGGCATAAAAAGACCTATATAGTGCAACAATCATTACAAGCAAAAAAAGCTGAATACACCAAATACCAAAAATGACCACAATCTTCCGAGCTTCAGAAAATCCTGCATGTCTTCGT
This sequence comes from Ottelia alismoides, assembly GCA_037367405.1. NCBI lineage: Eukaryota > Viridiplantae > Streptophyta > Magnoliopsida > Alismatales > Hydrocharitaceae > Ottelia > Ottelia alismoides. Next base: position 1,068,521 of record JAZKJV010000928.1, read on the forward strand.
GGAGACTTGACTAAACTATCCAGGCTTCATAGGAGATGTAATTACACCGATTACACTCCAGTTCTTTTCCAATTCTTCTATCTTCTTTCTATACTCGATTGTGGACACAACACGACCTGACCTTAGAAGGAAATACCCCATCCTTGAGGACTGAGCAGTTGGATAAGGGTCCAATGGGAATGTGTAACTGGGATGGGCGGTTTCTTCGCTTCTTTAAGCGGGAAGAGCTAAAAACCTTTCACACATAGTTAAGTTGCTTTCAAAGCCGAAAGTTTGTGTGATGGATAGGTGGATCTAAGTTGATTGTTGAAGGTGAACCTAGATAAGGATTTGTGGAACTTGAGGGTTGTCGAGGCTTAAATCATAATTCTTATACGGTCTCGACACACTATTAATCCAAATGTCTGAATCCAAGCTCCAGATTTTGGGTGAAGTGAGATTCGGTTTAAAGAAACAAGCATGTCCTAAGTTCTTTTATTTTTCATTTTATTTTCCTTTGTTCTTACATTTATTTATAGAATAAGTGTTTGCTAAGGGAATAACAAAGGTAAAGTATTGGGGAATGATGAATCTATGATTCATCTCATTTATTCTTTCATTTTGGCTAAAATACTTGGTAAAATACATGTAAATAATCACTAAATCACATTAATTAATATTTTAATCATAAATATCAATATTATATAATTAGCACTTATTTTACCCAAAATAAAAGAATAAAATAAAAAGAAAAATAAAAGAAAGAAGACTGTAGACATAAAATATATACATATTGATCCTAACTCCGAGATCATGTCAATATTGACCGGGTCGAAAAAATAAATAAGTATGGGGAGATAAGGATCATAACTTATAAGAAAACAAAGACCAAAAATATAAATTACCCATTTAACACAATGTAAAGATTTCACCTAATTTATTCATCACTTATATAGCCTCATACGAAAACACTCCTTTTGTAAAAATTATTCATAAAAATATATATTATTTTATAAAAATATCAAAAAATATTTCAATAAAAATAATTAACAGCAATGAACCGAAAAAGTCGTAAAAGCCAACTTCTGAGGTTCATAACTATTTATATAAAACCTTAAACAGACCAAACTCATTTTTAAAATCCGTGTTATACTTAATACTATTCATTAAAAGTATCAAAAAAATATTGAATAAAATTGGTGAGTTTTGGCATTTTGGACCCATTGTCTACATGTACTATATGTAGAATATTCCCTAATTTTTTGTTAAATTATTATAAACCCGACTAAGATAATTTCTTCTCCTAAAATCTTCAAAAATTGTATAGAAAAATATGAATAAAATCCAGAGGCCTGAATCGGCTACCTAAATTTCCGAGTCTCATAACTCGGTCATATGAACTCTGACTTAAGCAAATTCGGTTCTAAAATTCATATTATTCAATTATCTAAAAATGACTTTAGTTTCTCTAAAATCGGTTTTTGGGTCCGTATGGTAATAACTTGTACAATGTACCGTAATATGTTATTATTTTATATAGGTTAATTTATATACTATATTTATATTTAAATTAAATAAAAATTCTAATTTAATTAATTATTTATATATCTTTTTGTTATTATTAATTGATTGATTTATTTAAGACTTAATTACTTAATTATACACTTATTTACTTAATTTATTACTTAAATATCTTATTAATCATATTTAATTATTAATTATTTATTTAATTATGAAATTATAATTAATTTCACTTCATTATTACTTAATTATATTAATTTTATTATTATTTATTTTTTAATCTCTCCCCCCTCTAACTTTACTCTTTTCTTCTTCTTCCCCATCGTCACCTTCTTCCTCTAACGCTCCTTCCTCTTCTTCTTCTCCACCGGCCTAAGGGCCTGATCCCTGTCTAGGTACACTCCTTGTAGATCCCTATCCAAGTTCGTCAAACCTGGACTACATTCTTCCTCTATAAATACCCTTGAACTCCTCTATAGCCGAGGCATCCATCATTTTTTCGTCTCTAGAGCTCCGAGAGAAAGGTTCCGTGATAGGGTTCCTTTCTGTCTACCGTCGACAAGGAGAGCGAGGTGCGACGTGATCATTTATCTGACGGGCGGCTCTGCTCCGTCATGAGACTAGCCACCAGAGGTCGTCTCCTCCGTAGAAGGCAATCACCACCAGAAGCTCTTCGGAGCTTCAGCTTTCTAAAGCAACGCCCATCATCCGCTAGCATACGACCTTCTTCTTCGCTGTTCAGGTTAGCTTTCTGTTTCTCTATCCTTATCTCTCCTCCTTCTCAATCTCTCTATCATATCTCAATTTCTCCTCACAATTTTTTAATCATCATCCACTTCCGATCATCCATCCTCCTTCATATCCTCTTTATTTCAATTCGTCTCTTCACATTTGTACACATCCGGCCATGCATGGTGGCTGGAGCTTTAAGGCCAGTCCCTCATCTCTACAGCTTCGTCATTCATTTCCCCATGCATTTAACATTAGGCCGAGGTTTTGTCCTTGAACCCTCTCTGTCATCGTAGATAGATGTTTCTCAACTGAGAAGCGTCTCAGTTTGATTTACTCAAGCATCACCAATTTGATCGTATCATCTGCATGCAAAGAATACCATACATATAGGAGATGATAACCACCATTGGAGATCTGAATGAGACAACACTTTAATTCGAAGTCTAAAATGAATCTGCAGCATTAGCCATTACGAGCATCTAAGATTGAAAACATTTAAGCACTTGATTCTCATATGAATGCCAATAGTCTTGTACATTACTTGATACACATCTGAAATTTGTGGGGGGAAAATAATCAACATTGATATATGAAACCCAACGTTATGTGCACCTGCGATTTGCAAATATCTGTAGCAAAGCATGTGAATCTTAGCAGAATAATCACTTGGAGATCAAGTTTGTTGAACTTAATCCAACTTTAACCCCGCCGCCACCGCCGTTTGGGAGCATCGATGTGTTCGCATGAAGATTAACAATAGTCGGCCACCATCAATCGAGGATTAGAGATTCATCTTAGAATCGATCTGCATCTGAAGAACAAAACGTAATTAAACTAGTTCTTCACAACTTTAAAGCCACCGCTGCTCGAATGTCCGGAAACAAATCTCGACGATTGGGGATTCTAATTCTAGTCATTTGATCATAAGCAAACAAATAACTTGTACTTTGACATGCGTTGACATCCCACGCGATCGCCGCCCATCGATTATTGTCGAGCACGTGACCGCACGTGCATACTAATTTCTTTTCGCAATTTATGAATTAACCGATGAATTGTGTATTTTTATGAGCAGGTCCCCTGTGCAGTGATGACCCAAAATCTCACTATCGGGTTAAGGTGTAAATAATCAGGATAGTTGCGACTCGAATAGCGAGGCTAAGTCACTCAATAAAAATCAAGACCACCAATCAAAATATCAAACAAATTAGTTCAAAAGCTGCGGTCTCACTATTTTATGTTACCTGGTATAACTACCAGGGTCGAACACAAGGAGCACGGTTTGGAAAAACCTACAAAGTAGTCAGAAATCGAAAACAAGTATTTTTGGTGGTTTTTATGTTTTTAATTTTTTTTGGATTTTTCAATATTAGGAAGAAGGCTAAAAATGCTAACAAAATCTCAATCAAACAATTATTAAGTACCTCAAAAACACTCAGAAAATTCAAATAAAATTTTTTTTGGATTTTCAAATATTAAGATGTTTTTGGTAATTTTCTTAGATTTTTCTGATTTTTAGTTGAGTTTTATAAAAATGAAACAAGTATAGAAATGCAAGCTACTGTGCAGCCAGAATCTAAAGGCTATTTAAAAATATCTAAGTAGCTATAAAATTCAAGCAACAAATTTATTGTATACGATAAATAACTACATAAACTAAAATTGCATTTTTTATTTTTTTTAAGATTTTTTAATGATTTTTCTAAGTTTTTTAGTGTTTTTCGCTTTTTAGGGTTTTTATAAATCCAAATGCGGCAAAAATTGTATAGAAGCAAAAATACAACAAAACAAACTCAAAATAAATTTTTTTGGATTTTTTAGAGGGTTTTAATATTTTTAGTTGATTTTTAAAATTGTACATAAGCAAATTTTTGGGTTTTAAATTTTAAAAATATCAAATGAAAACAAAATGAGTTCAAAAATTCGTAGATTTTTTTACATAGTGGCAGGAGCCATATATCCAAATTTCATGAAATTTGGGCTAAAGTAGCAATTTATTCAAGCCAATCAAAACCATACAACACACATGGACTAATATGCAAGAAAAATAACTTCTAGGGGCCAAATAGCAACAAACGTTAAAAGTATAGGACCCTTACTGCAATTTACCCACGAATTTTAGCACATGTAGAAGCTCAGCATTCACAGGGGCATGGATGTAAATAATAAAACTATGAATTCAAACAATAACATCCATTAATTTCAAGGTAAGATATGCAAATGTCACACAAAGGCACGTGTCGATGCGCGTGCACCCATACAAACAGGACCGAAGTGCAAATATTGAAAAAACAAAAGGGGCTCACATGCAAATAGTCCAAAGTGTATTATTTATTTAACAGACTAAATAATAACATAAAGAAACTACAGGGAAGAAAGTGTAAATTACCCAGCCGCTCGTATGGGTTACGTGGGAGGGACAGGTGGCGTGCTCCGGTTGGATGAAGATGAGTGGCTCTGGCACTGCGACGTAGCGGATCCAACGGATCTGACGTGAAGGCGAAGTGGGGCGTACAGGGCCATTAGATGTCAGATCTAATGACCTGTCAGGCTCGGGAGATGAATGGCTGAGATGCGACCTGGCGGAGAGGGTCGATCCGACGAAGGATAAGGCAGCTGGAAGAACTCCTCCCTAGCAAAGTTCGTCGGAGAACTGGTGGCACTCCGGGCATCTAATGACTGATCAGGAAAATTGGTTCGACTCGCGGCACTCCTCCACGTCGGATGGCGGTGGCGGATGGAGCATCCACCGATCGGATCTCCGGGACGGTGATGGTGACCTGGGATAGCTCCGACGAGGTGGATGAGATGCGAACTGAGGGGTAATCATGCACTCTTTGACCTTCAGGTGAAAGCTACTACTCGGAGGCTTGCTTCAGCCAAGGTTATTGGATGAACAACTAAGTGAAGCGACGGGGAACAGCGAGGGGAAGTTCTGTCAAAGGCGGCGGAAGGAACCTAGCCTGCTCTTAGCTCAGTTAGCCAAGATCGAGATGATCAGGCTGCGGGGGAAGGATGATGGTGGAACGAGGTGTCGATCGAAGCGGCTAGGGGTGATTGATGGAGCTCCGACCGTCGGGTTGGAGCTGGCGGAGGTCCGACGAAAGATTTGAAGATAAATGAAACCACGATCGAAGGGAGGTATACCTGATGGTCTAAGATCAATCCTGAGCTCTAGGAGGTGAAGTCGAGATGGGCCATCGCCACGATTACGCTGCGGCAGGCGGGGAGGCTCGAACACGGCGGAGGTCCGGCCACGTGCGTCGCGCTTCGGCTACAACCACTCAATCCGGCCACCAAGGGGTGCTTCCGAAAGCTGTCACCGCGGGGAAGGTCTTTAGGGTAGAATGAGGGCTTGCGGCACAAGCTGAGGAGCTGGGCACTGAAATGAAGACTTTTATATGCATCCCAGGTGATGATGAAGAATGGGCACGGGCACGCGAACCGATGCAGATCCGACACTCCCTAGGGATCCGCGAGGGTGGCTGATCCATGGGGAAGAGGTGCGCGGTGGAATCAGGGCGAAAGATGGAGGAACCCGATCAAGAAAATTTTGAGAAGTGGGGCTCAAACCAGGTTCGGGCGAAGAGAGGATCCGGGAGGGGGAGTTGACTAGGGGTCAACAATCCCTCGTGGACCAATCAGAATTAAGCAGGGTCAAAATTTTTATAAATTAAATTAAAAAAGAAAACGATTTTATTTTAAAATATTTACAAAATAAAAATGTTAATTTATTTTCAAACTATTTTTTAATGATTTTTATTTATTTTTATGAATAATAAATTATGCTATCTACATTATATTATATTATGTGCATATATAAATTATTTATTTGTTTTAATTTTAATTTTTATTTTGTTTATTTTTATACAAATACCCCAATTTTATATTTTATTTATTTACAACATAAAATTTGTAATATCAAATAATTTTTATTTTATTTTTATGAGTTATTTGATAGTATTAACTAAATAGGTATATGTCATATATACACATGGTATGTACAAGGTGGAGAGAGACAAATTATTTTGTTTTTATTTTAATTTTATTTTTCTCATTCTTTGTTTCATTTTTAGAAATATATACAAGGTAATAAAAACATATTTTTATTTTTATTTTTGGGAAAATAAATTATTTATATACATAGAGGGCATATGTACAAGGTTGAATGTCCCTATCTCTCTCTCTACTCATTTTATTTGGCGATCAGGCACATGTTGGGCCCTCTCTTAGGTTCAGATCACTCAATATTTATTCTAAATATTTCCCTCTTTTTCGTTTATTCTTTCTTCTGTATTTACAACTATATGCATGGTATTTTGCCAAAATATCTAGCTCAAATAAAAGAATAAAGAGTGATGAATGGGTATTCATCATGCAGTAGCTCGTACGTGACAATGTGCTTTCCTAGAGATTTTACAGCATTACCCCTCGATATATCTTGTTATTTCGAACGAGTCCCGAGCAGGTGGAATAATCACGTGTACCAAATGACTCCCTTACGTATTGCACAAAACGACAGTTCAACAAATCACAAGAAGGTCCAATAATAGCTAGATACGTGAACAGCACGAGAAGGCTGGGATTTTTGCATACGATACCCCTCCGACTTTTACCATATTACACATACGTCCCTATTTCCAAATCTTACTACATCCGTACCCTGCTACCGTGTACTATCTATATACATACTGTACATATGACACATACTAAATAAAATTACAAAATCCAAAAATATAATAAAAATACATAACAATATTGTATAACAGACTATATACAGTATTAGAGAAATTTTGAAAATAAAAAATATAATACTAAATAAATCAGTAAACAAATATAAAAAACATATAACAAACTTTCAAAATTCATATAAAAAATATAAAACTCTTTTAAAAATCTAATAAAAATTTCCTTTACTATATTTTACCAATTTTTACATAATAAACCGAACAAAATAATTTTTTAAAATCAATAAAAAATACAAAATTCATAAAAACTAATTAAAACCGTAACAAAATAAATAAAAATCACACAAAAACGCACAACATCATTTTAAAGATAATTTCAACTACATTCTAATAAAAATAAAATAAAAATATTTTCCTATTGTTCTCAACTATAAAAATAAAAAACACATTACATGTTTTCAATAAAAATTCAATTTTTCATTTTTAAAAATAGCCAAATCCATAAATCTCCTAAAAACCTTTTAAAATTCATAAAAACAAAATATGAATTAAAAACATAAATAACAAATTAAAAATTAAATAAAAATTAGAACATTTTCTAAAATAAGAAAAAAATTATAAAATACTTAAAAATCACAAAAACAATATAAAATTCATTAAAATTCAAATAAAAATCAGAAAAATCCTTAACAAATAACATAAAAATTAGGAAACTGTTTACCTCAGGTATTCTATAGTTTAACCCTAGTTTTTAACAGTTTGCCTTCCTGAGTTCGACACTCCCATGCTTAACCGCTATAAATTAAGTTTAGGAGTATAAATAAAATAAGAAGATTAACTGAAAATTAATATTTTCTGCTAAAACTCACCCGGTCGATACAACGACCGCGACATTTTCTCTGATTCTTTTGAAGGGATAAATAAGTGATTGGGTGGTCGTTTTTAGAAGCCACTGCAACTCAGGTGTCATCCCATAGAAGAAACTCTGGACGAGGTTGGGCTTGCTGATCTCATGGTGGGGAGACCTGTCAATGAACTCTCGGAATCGATCCCACGCATCATGGAACTGTTCGTTGGGGATCATAGTGGAATTGTTGATCATGGCTCTAGTTACATTGATTCAGTTGAGTGGATAATACTTGTTCAGGTACTTGATTCTGAGCTGCTCCCAAGTGGTGACAATCTTCCCAAGTGCTACAACCAATAGGTTGTTCTATTAACTAAGGAGAATGGGAAGGATATCATCTTGATGATGTCCTCGTTCACAAATCTGTCGTGGATGGTGCTACAGATCATTTCGATTTTTTGCATATGGAGATGGGGTTCTTCGATAGTGTGCCCATAGAATTTGGGTAGTAACTGGATTGTTTGGGGGCGAAGCTCGAAGTCGCCCAGGTTGGCAGGAAGCTAGATCCGTCGTTGAGTGAGGGTTGTACCATGGTTGTGCAGCTGCCTCGTGGTGTGTGTTGGCCTTTGAGGATCTTGTGGCTTGTCTAATCATCCATCATCTGCTCAACCCTCCTGGCATGGTATTTCTCCACCACCAGATGTTACCTCTGGCTCTTCTTCCCAACTTGCATCTACATGAGCTCTCTCCTCACCTCTACCATGAATATCACTTGGTACCTGATCTCTCTCTTCATGGTCTCCAAGGATGCTAGTAGTATGTTGTTGATGGTTTCTTGATCCAATACAAATGATGAAGTCTGAGGCTGCTCATCATTCCTATCGTCATCACTGGCCATCTCTCCAGTCTCTGTAAAGACAAAAGATCCTAGCTCGGGTGTTGTCAAATGAATGTCTAGCTACGGTGGACTTTCAGTCTGTACCTTAGGAGGTGTGGAAGGGTGGTCGAGGGGGAACAAGGTGGAGGCAAACTCGGATTTAGAGAGCGAGTTTGAGCTCTCTGAAGCCACCCTAGATGAACGAGGAGGAGTGCTAGGAAGAGATGCTACCAAAGGCAGCCTAAGAGACCTCATTCCCATCATCTTAATCCGAAGATTTATGAAAATTTGATCTAGACTGAAATCAGGATGAGAAAACAAACCCTCGATTCACTAATTCAACACAGTATGATGACCGTGAAAGCTTAGTCGCTTATCTTGTCAATTTTTATTTTTGGTGATAATCCAATCTTACAGAGCGAGTTTAGAGAGTTGTTAGGATCCTGATTCTCCCTGAAGACTTGCTGGGATTCTTACGACTAGTTGCATCTATTTCCATCCAATGTGGGTTTAAGTACGGACCATTTTTGGCTACCTGATTTACTTGAGGACGGATCCTTACACAATGTCTTCTAAACCACCCACTCTACTAAGGAAGTTCGGATCATTTACTGGGTACCCGAAAATCCTCACTGGAAAATAGTTAATTGTTTTTGTTAGAACTGATAATCTGAAGAAAGTTCAGGAGTGGCTCTATTCTAGTGTGTGGTCGCTCAACTCCCAACAGGTAAAATCAGACAAGGAGGGGGTTACTCTCCCCAAAATAAATTTTTTCGAAGTTAAGTTCGATTTTAGTTCAAGTGTGCTTTAGCAGTTCTGATTTTATTGGTTGTCACTTTTTATGTATTTTATATATTTTTCTGAATAAAAACAACATCTAACAAATTTTTCGATTTCTTTTTTTATTGAAGTCCAAGAAAACAGGGGAAGGAAGATGAAAAAGCCGATACTCGATGAAACTCAATGAAGCATGCAGAGTAAGAAATGTGTACCTTGCTCTAGCAGTCTACATGTAAAGTAATCCACACATAAATTAAAGATAGAATTTAAACTAATCTAGATGATGCATGAAGAAATCGTCCTAAGATAATAACTTCTATTACGGGAAGAACTGGTGCTAATTAATCAGAAAAGATCCCTGAGTCCGATCTTGGAGGTCACTCGGTGCCTGCCACAACGGGTCATGCTAGCGATGTATGCAGCCTCTCTAATTACATAGTCTCTAATCCAATCAAATTAGTTTTTTATTTGACTAAGTCCAATCATGATATATAGGAATCGATATTCTATTAGGGTATTTGACCTTAGTTTCTACCAAGTTCAATCAGAATAAAACCTAATCTAAGAGGTAAAACCTCAGAAAACAAATTAAAATAAAAAGCAAAAAATTATGAAAAATTTGGTGACGTCCCCCGAGTGCGTCGACACTCAGCAAAATAGGCACTGAACAATATTCATTTCTAGAAGAGTATCCAAAAGTATAAGTTATTACAACATTTTTTGTAAAAATAATACTAAGCTAAATTCTATCTAGTATAACTACTACTTTTGCTCCTACTCCTCCTCAGATGCAGGTCCCTCCAAAGCAGCCCAAGTCATGCTCCAGGCGGTACCCTCGCACAAAAAGAAAAACAGAAGAAGGCCAGAAATGATTATAAAAGAAAGAAGCAAATAAAATAGAAAACTGAATCAAAGAAAATCCCAACTACTTAGATGTGCTTCCGGTAACGATGCCATTCTAATAACTGCAAAAACTAACCAGAGTTAAGTGTAAAGTAAAGTTGTTTTGTGACACAATCAGTCAATGCGACGATTAAGGAGAAAAACCAATAATGAATCAAACAGACAAATGAAGCAGTTTTACTATTTTATTAACCTGGTATAGCGACCAGGGTCGAACTCAAAGATCATAATTATACACTAAGTAGTTGATTCGAAAATCAAGGGATTTTTATTACTCTTTTCCTTGTTTAAATTTTTCAAAATTTTAATTTTTCAAAATAAGAGAACTATGCACAAGGGAAAAAATTTGCACAAACAATTTTTTGTATTTTTCAAATGGGTCAAAAATGCTTAGAAAAATAATGTAAAAATATTTTTTGGTGTTACATATTTTGTAGTGTTTTTGGTATTTTTTGAGTATTTTTCATATTTTTTTTATTTTATAAAAATCAAACAGTGACAAAATAGGAAAACAGTACACGACCAAGAATGCTTTGTAATTTAAAAATAGGTAAAAGGCTCAAAGATCTTGTATTTGATTTTTATGAAAAACTAGAAAGGAAGATCTACACAGATGGATTGAAATATATTTTTTTGATTTTTTTATCAATTTTATATGATTTTTATAAGCTTTTGAGTGTTTTGCAAATTTTTAGGTTTTTATGAAGTATTTTCAAGAAAATTTGTATAGGAGCTAATAGAAGATAGAAGAAAACTATATCAATTTTTACAGAAATTTTAGATGAATTTTGAATTTTAAGGGATTTTCTATAACAAACAAGAACTTTTTAGGGTATTTTTGAATTTTTAATAATATAATATAAAATAAACTAGCAAAAATCACCATAAATAATACAAGCTAGGAGTCACAAATGAATTTTAGGCGATTTTTGGAGTCAATTTGCTATCTATTGCAATTAATAAAAGACTTGTAAATAAAAATAGTGCACAAGAACCAAACCACAATTATTTCAAATCTTAGGGTATAGATAGCAGTTTATAATTTCAATGATTGCCTTTTGTGCCATGGGATCAACAGACTCTGCTGGAGGCCCGGGAGCCACTCGATCTTGATCGAGCGGTTCCCACGAATTCGCATGATCCAATCCCACGAAAAGTGTAAATTGGTGGGAACGGCTCGGTCAAGATCGAGCGGCTCCCGAGCCTACAACAGAGTCTACTGCAACCCATGGCACAACAGACGATCCAATCTCGCAGACAGATCCTTAGACCAGACCCCAGCAAATCAACTCTGAATCAACATTCTTTATACTTGGACTTGTTGAAGATGTCCTCGAAAATAGGTAAGGTTGGACGAACTTTGCTGCCCTGAGAACTGGGACAATGGCCTTTTTACTCCAGCATTGACTAGACTACCGAGAATATATTTAGATCATAATCCAATACTTCTTTCTATCTCAACACAATGGACGAATAATTCCTCCATCAAGTGTGAAAACATATGGAGATCCTTCGATGGGCTTGATTCCTCCTAATAAGACCTTTGTAATAGTTTTCTCATTGTCTTCACTTAGTATTTGAATACATGAGTACTAGAGTTATCATTATTCTTACTTTTATTTTAAATTTTATCTTCACGATACATACAGTATTCCTTTTAAAAGGCTTTTTTCACTTTGATACTACAAAATTCAATATATTTTAGGTTGCTTACATCCTTACTGTCTTCACATAATATTTAAATATTGAAAACTCAATCTTAAATATTGAATATCTATAGCATTGTATAAAATTTGTATTGGACCAAAACATACCATGTATTGAGTTAATTATATTCGAAGACACGTTGTCATAATAAAAAAAATCAACCATTAAGGTCGTAGAATGTGCTATGCAAATAACAATGCCAACGATAAAAAATTCAACTCATCATTCATTTTTGATATTCTAAGTATGGCATGCGATAATAGTTATATAAAATTTTAATTTAAAGACTTCAATCAATCTGATGTCTACGTATAGCATGATTAACATGATTTTTTTATTTTAAAGTATAATGTACTAGGTGATGAATCTGTGATTCATCACTCTAAAAGATGAAAATAGAGCTTTGTTCCCGAGTAATTAGAGGCATATTTATACTTATATTGCATAATTAGCATTCATGCACGCAAGCATAATATCTGCATGTTAGCATTCATATTCACATAAAATAAGAAGCCAATTTCACTTGTAAATAGTCACCTGTATATTCACTAAAATACCTTATTTGTATATAATTTACACTAACTCCAAATATAATAAAATCAACTCTATAGTGTATATATTATTAACACTAATTAAAGAAAAATATCAAAAAAAATACTAACTTGTAAAATTGACCAATAAAACCCCAAGACAAGTTTAAAATCATGAACTTTAAAATGCACATATCTCTCTCATACAGTGTCCGATTGAGGTCTACTCACTTTTAAAGTAATATACATTCAGAGACCTTCGAAACAAGAACAATTTCATTAAAATCGGAGCTCGTATGCAAAACTTGGGTTTTGGGCCCCTTTTGTTTATTGTACATATTGACCGTTTTGCCACTGTATTTTATCATTTTATTTTTTTAATCCAAAAAATTTAGATTAAGTTGTAAATATTCTTCTCATTTTTCCTCTAACTTTATTTTGATTTTTATCTCTTTTAAAATTGACAAAAAAATTACAAAAGATAAAATGCGGTATTTTATATCTATAAGGTACCACCCAAAAATACATTTTTGTACAGATGATTTCCTTTGATTTTCGGCCCTACAAGAGAGTTGTAGATCTCGTCGGGACGAGCAACTTTAGTGTTGATCACATTTTGATTTAATCCCTTTTGTTATTTCTTTTTTTATTTTTGTTTACATTTAATTTTTGAATTTTTTGGGAGCCACATGTGGCAGCTCTTGGAGCCGCCACGTGTCTTCCCCTTTTTATTATTTTATTATTTTCGGATTTATTTTTTATTATTTTTGGATTTTATTATTTTAATCATTATTATTTTAATTATTGTTATTTTTAGTAGCCTACTTATTTTATTTATATTATATCATTATTATATTATTATTTATCTCCCTTTTACCACTTCTTTACTTGCCTTCTACTCCAAGCCTCCACCTTCCCCACTACCCCACTCTCTCCATCCTTCTCCAACTTCCCTTTCCTCCCTCTTTATATTCACCTCACCTCCTCCATTCATCAGCATCCGCCGTTTTCGAGAGAAGTGAGGTTGAGCCCCTTTAATCTACAAGTGACAGCTGTAGGAGACGAGTCGAGCGACGACAAACTCAAGGCGAGATCCGCGGCATCACCATTGTCGCGTCGCGAGATACAATAGGACTTGCTCAGCTTCGAAGGACTCTGCCATCCTTCTCGAGGCCACAATCGGAAGCCCTACGACGCGGCTCCCCCTTCGGCGAACCAAGCAGGTAAGTAATCCCTCTTCTTTGTCAATTTTTTTATCTAACGTATTCTTTTATTATTTTTCATCACAATCACCACACCATCACAATCAACTATCACCACCACCATTTCATTTCATCTCTACTTTTTTTGTTGTTTGCATAAAGAAAATATAAAAAAAACATACAAAAAGAAAATACAAAAAAACAAGCATGTTCTGCACGGCCGCCAGTTGCTCCATCGCCCACGTGCGCGTGGTCCGCGCACCCTAGTCGCAATCCACTGACCGCGCCGCCGCATGCGGTGCCTCGGTTCACGCGGCCCGGCCCCGCGGCCTCCGTTTCGTCCCAGGTCACCGGGGCCACCACCATTCCGCTCCAGCCCCCCTCAGACAACAACCGCCCCTCAGCGCCCCCCTCCATCTCGCCCGACGTCGCGCGCAGCCCTTGAGAGCGACCTCTGCCGTCCAATCGCTGCCCCACGGCCGCGCCTGCTTCAAGGTTGCCCCTCCGACCACAGCGCACTCCATCCCCTCGCGCGAGGCCCCCGCCTCGTCGTCCTCGCGCCGACGCTCTCCGCCTAGCGCATAGCCGCCGAGGCCGTGCCCTGCAGCTGGTCCTCATCAACCGCCTGCCGCGCGTGCGATCCGCCCCGAGCGGTGATGCGCGCCGCCCTCCGCCCCCGTCCCTCGCACGTCGCCCGCGAGCAACAATCGCGCGACGCGTGACCGCCGTTCCTGATCGCCACGCTGCCGTCCCTAGCCAGGCGAGCCGCCAGCCGTTAGCCCCTGCCCATGCCGCCCTCTCCCATCTCGTGCCATGTACCCTCGAACCCTAGCTTGCAGGAGGGGAGAAGAAAAGGTTGCTTTTATTTTATTATTGTGAAAATTTCATTTTTGTCCTGCATGTTTCTTTGAATCACAAAAGTGCCCTTAAGCACAATTTCAATTTTGTTTATTTCATATTCTAAATTGCATAGACAGCCTTGCCTTTGGGTATTAATTTGGACAATCATCTTACTTCATTTTTATGCAAAAAAATAGCATGTTCTAGAGAAACTCATTCTTTATCTCTAGACTATTTATTTACATTTTTGTGAGCAACGATTTATTTATTAAAAATCAGAGATTGAAAATCAGTGATAGTTTGCCCATTTACGCTCTGAAATTCGTACAGGCCTATTTCTTGCTCCAAAATTGTGAAAATATTGTAGGTGATGCCTCTAAGTGTTATTTAATTACAATCCAAATTTCTTCCAATTAAGAGTTGTCTTGTGCATATAATAAATTGTAGAGCGAATTCTTTAATTAATTTTTATTTAATTCCACGAATAATATTTTTGAGAAATTTCAAGTCTCCTGGATTCCTTGTTAAAATATCTATTTGAGATAAATCAATCTCTGGATAATTTAACTTCGTGGATTTATTAGGAATTAAATCCGCAATCGCTCTATTTTCAGTAAAAAATTCATAAAAAAATCAAAAAGTGTCAGAAAATTCCAAAAATCTTAGTTTAGCTTCACTTCATCATATTTATCTTCCAGTAATTTTTTTTATAATTTTTGCATATCATTTGCAAGAAAAATTGCGTAAAAACCCCAAAATGTTTGCATTTTTCATTTATGCATCTTAAATCCAAAAATTCCAAAAAAATCTATTTTGCATTTGTTGTTGGATTAGGTTTAAAGAAAAAATATAACTTGGTCAATTTGGATTAATTTCATATTAAATTTAAATTTGGATAAGTTGTTGATTTTCTTTAAAACCTAATTCATCCGCATGTGTGCATTGGCATTTTTACTGCATAAAAAAATACCAAAAGAGTCCCACTTGGAAAATCGTAATCTAATATATCTAATTTGGTCCCGAGTTGTTTCTTTGCCTCCTTGAGTCAACCATGGGGCTTGCCCAGGCTAAATAAACATAAAACCGCGTGATAATTCATTCGACGATTCATCGAGCCGTGCGGTTAATTTTTGATCGACACAGATCTATCTGACTGCAACGAAATAGTCAAATTAAAAGGGTAGGTCCGCGACCCATCAAATGGAGCCGTTGCCGGAGAGGCAAACGGCTTAGGATCACTATAGAAAGTTAGGTTTATGTTTTCCAACCACTCAGGTAGTCTGACCACGGAGCCGCATTATAATTATCCATTTCTTCTTTAATTATTTATCTGACCATTTTTGTATATATCTCTCTCTCTGACATAATTTTCATCTTTTTGTGCGAGGGCCCGGTGGACTTGGAGCGGCTTTCTTGAAGTCGACGCATCTTGAAGTGCATCGGAGGCTGACGATTCTTTGATCAAGTCGACTGTTGGACGTCAAAAAGATTTTTGTAACTTAAAAAAAGTGTCTGCATTTACAACGCTTCCCATTTGGGTTCTCGCG
Organism: Ottelia alismoides; assembly: GCA_037367405.1. Classification (NCBI taxonomy): domain Eukaryota; kingdom Viridiplantae; phylum Streptophyta; class Magnoliopsida; order Alismatales; family Hydrocharitaceae; genus Ottelia; species Ottelia alismoides. Next base: position 1,084,674 of record JAZKJV010000928.1, read on the forward strand.
CGTGTATATATAGTGGAATCGTGTCCCCCTCTACCATGTGGATTGAATTTCTAGATTAGGATTGCACTAGTGGCTCCTCGAGCCACTCTAGGGTTTGCTTGTGCTCGTAATCTTTTAGGACCACACATCACTTAAAAAACGCACTTGGACCGCAGATCTAATTAAATCAACTTGTGCTTCCCTCGCTAATAGAACTGCCGGTCTAGGAGCATCTTTTCATCGCTTGCATTGCATTTAGTGTAAAATTTCAATTCAGTATTGCATCCCGCATTGTAGAGAGCTGGAGGCACTGTAAGTCTTCTTACTCAAGCAGTCATCATCGTTTTCTCGATCGCAATCGGCTTTTTTCGATTCTCTCTCTCGGTTTTCTAACCTAGGATAAAGGAATTGGGGCTGGACGGTAGACGTGATTGCTTGTGTGGATTAATATCAGTGACAACTAATCTTTAAAATCGGGACTGCTAATTGAATTGGACAAAATAAATTGACTAAAATTAACCCTTGTCTGCGGGAGAGTAACCCCGACCTTGTTTTCAGGCTAAGTGAGGGTACTTGAGTGTGTGTGAACACCTTAAGTCAGAGCCAAAATCCCTTCATTCTATATCACGGGCCAACTGATCCTAGCAAATATCACGAGTTGAATATTTTTAGATTCACTGACTAGTACCAAGTAGCCTTCGCTTGTTCGCGGGTAGTCAGGGGTGAACCAGCAGTACTTCGCAACAAGGCCCAGTCTTGTCAGCCTCCGCCTACTTGCAGGTAGATAGGGGCATGGCCTTTGAGTTCATCAACTTGGGTTAGGAGCGAAGAAAGGAAGGACCGACGGTATCTTAGGTGACAGGTTAAACAGGGGAGATGCATCCGGCTTTTTAGCTGACTCCCCTATAGGCCGCGTAAATCCTTGCTATCTTGCTTGAAAATTCACACTTAAAATTAACAAAATTAATTGGACTCAATTTCGGGTCCTTCACCGTGTTGAGTGTGAATTCAAGGTTTGCTCTTGCATTTGTTTTCGTGTCTGTCCTTGTGTGTTATCCTGCGTGATTACGCATTTTCTACCTCGTTTTGCTTACATCCATTCCTCCTCAAGATGTCGGAATATTGGTCCCCATACACCTCTGGTCATTTCTGCTCGACCATATACCGCTCATCTTCGCCTTCTCCTTCTTCCATGTATCCTCTGCCATCCACGGGAGACCCGTACCTGTGGTCGGTTCCACCTCGACCCGATTATGAAGTCAGAACTCTGACTGACTTCTCCACTTCTTCGCATTTCTCACCTACTCCATATTCTAACACTCCGGATCCACTTCCACCTTGGGCTGATTGTCCTTACTCTCGAGAGCTTGCAGGAATCAAAGAATCAAATGAAGAGCAAGCCACTGCTGAGACAGATGATTGGCAAAATTATATGACCCCACATACTTCATTCTCACCTCAAGTAGGGACCAGACAACAATTTACATATACAAATCCCGGCTTGACCTTGGGGCACAACATGGTCGATCGAACATACCAAAAGGAGAGGCCTGCACATCCTGATTTCCCAGACTTGATTGACTTTAGTGATCAAGCCTCCATTAACCAACCTTCATTTGGAGAGCCTATACATTCACAAGATTGGACTCATGACCTAGACTTATCAGTCCCTATTTCATTGACTCCATCATATGAGGCTCCGAACAATATTTTCCATTTGGATAGTCCATATTCAACCTAGCATTACATGCCAGAGTCTAGGTATGTTGAGTATGAGATCCCAATATCTTAGCAGTATCCTCCAACTGATCAGAACTCTCCCATGATTTGTCATGAGAATTTTGTGGAGGATGACAACTCTAGACTTATCAAGAAAAATGAATCATTTGGTAACGAGTTAAGAGATGTCATGAACATATTGCACTCAATTTCGGCCAGCCTAGTTATGAAAGTGGAGAAGGAAGTAAGTAGATCTGATGTTGAAAACCGAGCAAGCATCAGGGAACCCACACCATCTGTACAGCTGGAGTCCATTCTATCTCCCTCTTCTACTAACCATTTACCCTCCAATCCAGAGTCTGATCATTCATCTACCAAAAATACCGAAAAATTGAAAAATCAAAACCCTACATAAAAATTGAAAATGAAAATTAGTTAAAAAAATTGGATTCCACCCTAAGGGAAGCACTTGATGAGGAATTGATCTTTAAACTTCCCTTAATAAAGGCCATAGATCACTTTCCCGACCTCAAGAGATTTGTAAAGAGTAAATTGATGCCCAAGAGGTCGGGTAAGAAGAGAACAAGGACTGAGAGACACATATTATCTATGGCCACTTCCTTGGTAATGGGGAGAAAGACCAAAAGCCATAGAGTGAAGCGGTTGCCTAGGGTTGAATGTGAAATCAAAGACACTATCTTTACCCATGCAAGAATCGATGATGACTCTCCGATAAATATCCTCCCGACCTCTGTGTTTGACAAGCTCAAACTCAGGCCAATCAGAAAGTCGAGAGAGATCGTTCAGCTGGTTGATCGATCCATCAAACGGTCTAGAGGAAATATTTCAGTCATCGTTACTTTCCAAGGTACTCTAATCCAGGTAGACTTTACGATCATTGACATCGAGCACCGAGGAGAGTTTACCCAGTCTCTGATTATTCTCGGGAAGCCGTTCTTAGCCTCAGCTAAAGCGTCTATAGATTGCGAGACTCGGGAGATCAATTTCTCAGCATTGGAAGCGCTTCGACCTCACCCATTCTTTGATACACTTTAATCTAAGGTGACCCATACATCCGCTGACAGTCGTGACCATCGAGAGGTAAATGAGTCCCACCTCTCTGCTACACCTGAGAGACCGACTGCCCGGACGACCGTTGGATCTGAGACTCCCCACACCTGCACTTCATCAACTGCTTGCACCACCACCGTGACAGCTTCTAAGGAGGATTGACGATCAGAATCTATCATTAAGTCGGACATGACCTTTTTTGATTGCCTTGACCATTTTCATGATCCAACACAAGAGCCCAATAATGCCAAGCCAACTGAGACCACTAGCACCTTCCAGAGACATGTACTGACCCTTCAAGAATATTACAATCTATATGATGACTCGTCTGATGAGGAACCAATGGTCAGCACTACACCATGTTCTGGACCATCAAAGGAAACAACCAAGACTAAATTGACTCCACATCAAAACACGGTTGTTCCCTCTGCTGGTCGGCTATCTGGTGAGAGGAAGTCGAGAATTGATTCCTTGAGGTATTCTCCCGAACCTCTCAAGGCGCGTCGCTCTCATCTCCCTCTCAATGATTCAGGTTCTAGAAAAACGACTAAGAGAGTTTCCTTCAACACACCGGAGAAGGAATTTTCTGAGGAGTCCTCATCTGGTCCGGACAAGGTGATTTATATGAGTGAGCTCAGTTCGGTTGTTCTCAAGCCTTATCTAAGCAAGCAGTCGTGTGTCGACCCCCATTGGACAATCTCTACACCTCACTATTATTCATTTGAGGACGATTCCGACAGCGACACATATGTATATTATCCATCACCTCGCGTTCGCAAGAAGATTCGTCACAAACCTTCTTAATCCTTGTATATTCTCATTCGTTCTTGTATATATTTTCTCTCCCTCCCTTCCCAGTGATTCGAATCACTCGCCTCGGTTCCATATCATTTCATGACTATACTTAGGATAACCAGATCCTAAGTATAGGGGGGAGAGTGACCCGCATCTATTCATTGTACATCCTACAGATCACATCGGTCCTCATACTCACTCATTTCCCATACTTAGGCTGACCAGAGCCTAAGTATAGGGGGGGACCGATGCCCACCATGTATATACTCATCCATTTCTCCTCTTGCCCTCGTCCGTCCCATTTTTTGTCTTCCTCTACACTTGGGCTGCCAGAGCCTAAGTATAGGGGGCGAAGCGACTTCTATACATTCTGTTCTTTTAGCTCTCCTACGCTTAGCCCGAGCTATGTCTTTTTCATCGCTTTTCGTGCTCTGAGGACATAGCACACGCTATGTATAGGGGGCGTGTATATATTACATATATACTTTACCCATAGCTCGTACTTTCACGTATTTTCGCGTATTTTTGTATATATATTATGCAATAATTACGGGTGGGTAAAAATTTGAGAAAATTTTTCGTAAAATACAATTGTATAAACTGTATAATACTCATAAAACATTTGTATCATAGGAGGTATACCAAAAAAATTTGTACTATATGTATAATACTTGTACAAAAAGTTGTAAAACATACTTTTATAAAATTTGTTGTAAAATAGGGTGTATAAAAAAAGCTTGTATACTATGTATATTATTACAAACTAAAAATTGTTGTAAAAATTGTATACCAGAAAATAAAACAAAAATGTTGAAAATAAAGGCTTCTTATATACTTTTACATCCTTGCATTAAAAAAAAGAGTCTTGCATTACATTCATAGCATGTCATCTGCATCTCATCTGCATATCTGCATATGCAAGGTGAAAAGCTAGTGGGTTCGGAACCAAGTTATGAGTAGATATTGAGGATGGACTTGATTTGACCTTAATCCTCCTAATTTTCAGAGGAACCTTATAGGAACTGGAGTTAAGATTTCGCAGGTCAAGTGACTTAATTCTTTGAGTCCGCAAGTCTATGTTCACATGTCATCTAGACTAGTCTAAGTAGAATATCCCGTGCACACGCATGATTCTTTTAGATAGTGACCTAACTTGGACAAGCACAATGCACGTAGCCCTTCATTGATGGGGTGGTGAGGAAGTAGAATCCTTTAGCTTGGAGTAGCACACGGGTGGAAACATCCGTCCTCCTCTAGGGAGGGTAGTGCATCTCAACCTAGTCTGGTGGTGTTGAAGTCTAAGGACAGGACGCTGTGGGTTGCAATAATGCTTCAAAAGAGGGATAGTCTACTGGCTCAAGAGGAAAAACTCCTGATGTACATGCTGCACCTTGTATATAGTTCCAAAAAAAGAAAAAAAGGAAAAAATGCAAGAACTCCAAAAAAATAGACAGGCCAAAAAAAATTGCATGTCGGAGTATGTATATTAGCAAGAAGTCTGCAGCCGGATGACTTGGCTACACTGGTCAGGCATCCCGGGATAGGTAGCTACACTGGCTACTGTCCATTCTTTCTCCACCCCTCCTCTTGATCCGGTCGCACTTGAACTTAGAAGGGAATACCCCGCTCCTCGAGGAAAGAGTTGCTGGACCGGGTTATTTGATTTACCTTGTTAGAGGAGGCTGGTTCTGAGCCATTTCTGATGTGGAGAGTTACATTTCACTCACACAGTACAAGTAAGAATCATAGTCATCAGAAATTTGCGTTTGAGGATTTGTTCTGACCTGACTGTTGAGGCGTCCTGAATAGAAGACTTGTGGAACTTGAAGTCTGTTAGGTCTTAAGTTCAGGTCCCAATGAGGTTCCGCCACACAATTAATCCAAAGGTCGAGTCAAGCTCCATTTTCAACTTTTGTTCATGACCTTGGTATGGAACCCAAAATCATTTCACTCTTGCATTTCATTTTAGTTGCTCGGAGACGAGCAAGGTTTAAGTATAGGGGGTTGATGAATCTGTGATTCATCACTCTAAAAGTTGAAAATAGAGCTTTGTTCCCAAGTATTAGAGGCATATTTATACTTATATTGCATAATTAGCATTCATGCATGCAAGCATAATATCTGCATGTTAGCATTCATATTCGCATAAAATAAGAAGCCAATTTCACTTGTAAATATTCACCTGTATATTCACTAAAATACCTTATTTGTATAAATTTTATACTAACTCCGAATATAATAAAATCAACTCTATAGTGTATATATTATTAACACTAATTAAAGAAAAATATCAAAAAAATACTAACTTGTAAAATTGACCAATAAAACCCCAAGCCAAGTTTGAAATCATGAACCTTACAATACACATATCTCTCTCATACAGTGTCCGATTGAGGTCTACTCACGTTTAAAGTAATATACATTCAGAGACCTTCGAAACAAGACCAATTTCATTAAAATCGGAGCTCGTATGCAAAACTTGGGTTTTGGGCCCCTTTTGTTATTGTACATATTGACCTTTTTGCCCCTGTATTTTATCATTTTATTTTTTAATCAAAAAAATTTAGATTAAGTTGTAAATATTCTCTCATATTTTCTGTAACTTTATTTTGATTTTTCTCTCTTTTAAAAATGACAAAAAAATTACAAAAGATAAAATGCGGTATTTTATATCTATAAGGTACCACCCAAAAATACATTTTTGTATAGATGATTTCCTTGATTTTTGGCCCTTCACGAGAGTTGTGATCTCGTTGAGACGAGCAACTTTCGTGTTGACCATTGTTAGTTCTTTTTTTATTTTTGTTTACATTTAATTTTTGAATTTTCTGGGAGAGACATGTGGCAGCTCCTAGAGCCGCCACGTGTCTTTCCCTTTTTACTATTATTATATTTTCGGATTTATTTTTTTATTATTTTTGGATTTTATTATTTTAATTATTATTATTTTAATTATTGTTATTTTTAGTAGCCTACTTATTTTATTTATATTATATTATTATTATATTATTATTTATCCCCCTTTTACCACTTCTTTATTTGCCTTCTACTCCAAGCCTCCACCTTCCCCACTACCCCACTCTCTCCATCCTTCTCCAACTTCCCTTTCCTCCCTCTTTATATTCACCTCACCTCCTCCATTCATCAGCATCCGCCGTTTTTGAGAGAAGTGAGGTCAAGCCCCTTTAATCTTCAGGTGACAGCTGTAGGAGACGAGTCGAGCGACGACAACCTCAAGGCGAGATCCGCGGCATCACCATTGCCGCGTCGCGAGATCCAATTGAACTTGCTCAGCTTCGAAGGACTCCGCCATCCTTCTCGAGGCCACAATCGGAAGCCGTACGACACGACTCCACCTTCGACGAACCACACAGGTAAGTAATCCCTCTTCTTTGTCAATTTTTTATCTAACGTTTTCTTTTATTGTTTTTCATCACAATCACCACACCATCACAATCAACTATCACCGCCACCCTTTCATTTCATCTCAACTTTTTTTTGTTGTTTGCACAAAGAAAATATAAAAAAACATACAAAAAGAAAATACAAAAAAAACAAGCAGGTTCTGCATGGCCGCTGGCTGCTCCATCGCCCACGTGCGCGCGGTCCGCGCACCCCCAGCCGTAGTCCACTGACCACACCGTCGCGTGCTGCGTGGCCCGACCCCGCGGCCTCCGCCTCGTCCCAGGTCACCGGGGCCACCACCATTCCGCTCCATCCCCCCTCGGACAGCAACCGCCCCTCAACGCCCCCCTCCTTCTCGCCCGACGTCACACGCAACCCTTGAGCGCGACCTTCGCCGTCCAATCGCTGCCCCACGGCCGCGCCCGCTTCAAGGTTGGCCCTCCGACCACCGCGCGCTCCATCCCCTCGCGCGAGGCCCCCGCTTCATCGTCCTCGCGCCGACTCTCTCTGCCTAGCGCATAGCCGTCGAGGCCGCGCCCTGCAGTTGGTCCTCATCGACCACCTCCCGCGCGTGCGATCCGCCCCGAGCTGTGACGCGCGTTGCCCTCCGCCCCCGTCACTCGCGCGCCGCCCGCGAGCGCAACACCCGTGCGACGCGTGACCGCCGTTCCTGATCGCCACGTTGTCGTCCCTCGCCAGGCGCGCCGCCAGCCGTTAGCCCCTGCCTGTGCCGCCCCCTCCCATCTCGTGTCGTGCCTCCTCAAACCCTAGCTTGCAGGAGGGAGAAGAAAAGGTTGCTTTTATTTTATTATTGTGAAATTTCATTTTCGTCCTGCATGTTTCTTTGAATCACAAAAGTGCCCTTAAGCACAGTTTCAATTTTGTTTATTTCATTTTCTAAATTGCATAGACAGCCTTGCCTTTGTGTATTAATTTGGATAGTCATCTTACTTCATTTTTAATCAAAAAAGTAGCATGTTGTAGAGAAACTCATTCTTTATCTATGGACTATTTATTTACATTTTTATGAGCAACGATTTATTTATTAAAAATCAGAGATTGAAAATCAGTGATAGTTTACGCTCTGAAATTCGTACAGGCCTATTTCTTACTCCAAAAATTGTGAAAAAATTGTAGATGATGCCTCTAAGTGTTATTTAATTACATTCCAAATTTCTTCCAATTAAGAGTTGTCTTGTGCATATAATAAATTGTAGAGCGAATTCTGTAATTGATTTTTAATTAATTCCATGAATAATATTTTTAAGAAATTTCAAGTCTCCTAGATTCCTTGTTAAAATATCTATTTGATATAAATCAGTCTCTGGATAATTTAACTTCGTGGATTTATTAGGAATTAAATACCCGCAATCGCTCTGTTTTCAGTAAAAAATTCACAAAAAAATCAAAAAGTGTCAGAAAATTCCAAAAATATTAGTTTATCTTCATTTCATCATATTTATATTCCAGTAAATTTTTATAATTTTTGCTTATCATTTTCACGAAAAATTGCATAAAAACCCCAAAATGTGTTGCATTTTTCATTTGTGCATCTTAAATCCAAAAATTCCAAAAAAAATCCATTTTGCATTCGTTGTTGGATTAGGTATAAAGGAAAAAATATAACTTGGTCAATTTGGATTAATTTCACATTAAAATTAAATTTGGCTAAGTTGTTGATTTTCTTTAAAATCTAATTCATCCGCATTTGTGCATTGGCATTTTTACTGCATAAAAAAATACCAAAAAGAGTCCCACTTGGAAAATCGTAATCTAATATATCTAATTTGATCCCGAGTTGTTTATTTGCCTCCTTGAGTCGACCCTAGGGCTTGCCCAGGCTAAATAAACATAAAACCACGCAATAATTCATTCGACGATTCATCGAGCCGTGCAGTTAATTTTTGATCGACCCGGATCTATCCGACTGCAACGAAATAGTCAAATTAAAAGGGTAGGTCCGCGACCCGTCACTAGGATGATCAATTTTATTTTCAATATTTGTTTATATACTAAAATGTGACTCTCTATATAAAGTAATGTACTATTTTGATAAAAAAATTAAGAATATTGAGATTGTTAAGATATAAAAATACGGTTCAATTTTAGTTTAGAGCATACTCATATCTTTTTTATAGAACAAGGAGAAAAAATCTAGCTTGAAATTTTAAAAGAATACTCATATGTAATGACTTTTATCTAAAAAAAGTAAATTGTCTTTTCGAAAAAAAAGAATAAGCTACAAATAAAAAAGGTATTCTTCAATTAAGTAATTAAATTTCTTTATATATATCTGACTTTCATGGATAATCAAAGGTATATGAAACTAAATTAGTATGATAAAATCCGAAGGAAGTGCGGATTCCATTTTCTAGTCTAGAACTAAAGTGAAGATAAAAGACAAAGATTAATCAGAAGGGAAAAAAGGAGTGATGGAATAATTAATTGTCCAGTTGCAGTTTGTAAAGGATATTCATATATACATAATATTAATTCGATAAAGAGGAATAAGGTGCCTTATCTTCGAATATTAGACCTTCAAGTTGGCGCAGCATCTTTGTTTGCATTCGACTTTCTATGGCCCCTCCATTAATTCTTCGAATATTTCGGTCACATTTCATGATCATCATTAACGTTTTATGTCGGCACCCCCAAATACCCATCATTTAAAGAATAACTTAGGCATAGGATTTAAATAATTATAAGACATTAACTATTTTATAGTTTGGTAAACTGGCCTTCTACATTCTTACCTTTAATTTTATTCCTAAGTGCAATTACAGACCTAAAAATCGTTTATTCAAACTCAATTAATTATCAAAAATAATTTAAATAATATAATCATTTTAATAATTGAATTAAATTGGTTTATGGAAAGATATTCTTTTGAAAAAACATTGAAAGATTTAGAAAGTTGAACAAATGAAGAATACCTCAAAACAATATAGCAAAGTTATTGGAAGCATTGTTGATATTTTTGAAGGGATTTATCTTGCATGTGAGAACTTAATCTTTTGATAGGCCCTAGTTGCATTGGGATTGTAATTCGAGAGGGGGTTAATTGATGATAATTAACTATTGAAATAAGAGTGCACTAATCCTAAGTGATTTGGAATTTCATGCATTTCACGTACTCTTATACCAATGCATAGTAAAGAATCATTGACTCTTCATCGAAAGCATCAACTCAAAAGATAAATCAAAGTGAGAAATAGAGCGAGAAGAGAAGCAATTGCTTACTACTTCGGTATTGACATGTTTCGGCACCTAATCAAAGATCAAACCGTATCTAATTTTGTGGACATGTATGACTTAACGCATCTTCCCTTGGATGATACTTGTAATAAATTTCGTTGAACTATCTATATTTTTATAGTCCATATCATTGTAGAGATGATTGGTTTTGTGTAAATCCCTCACAGAATACAACTTTTAATTGTAGTGCATGATTTTGAGTTGCAATCAATCTCTTGATTTTTTTTACTCTCAAATTGTATGTTTTCTAATAATAGATTATATGTGCAACTGCAGTTGATTTTTCAGATGTCGGATTTTATCTGAGATTGTTGTTGTCTTAGATTTAACATACATTATAGATTCCCTTGTCAACTTTGTGTTTTTTTTCATGTACTAATCTATACAAACTCTATTCTCATCGAATGGTATCATAGCCACTTTATAAATAAGATGAAATATAATATTAATATGATGACCGATCTAAATGCGATCTATTACAATTTATGAAAAAGTAAGGTAAAAGACTTATTATTTCTGAAGGTCATGCATTTTTCACTTTTCACCACACAAAAGCTTGAATCAAAATAGATCAAAAGATGAGAATTTGAGCATAAGTACGCTCACAAATTTAGCTGGCAGCTTGTGGATGAGGATGTGTACAAACATACACAATTAGAGTTGTGCGTGAACACTTCGGTATGAATTAGTGAAAATGCGTGCTTCAAAGACATGTACCTTCTAGATATTTTACACGAGAGATAGATGCAATTGAAATTAAATGATCATACTTTTGTTTTAGTCATTTAAATGAATCCTAAGGAATTGTAAGTGATCTTTCCAGTATAAAATTTAAATGAAGTTCTAGGGCTATTGTTACTTTCCACTCTTCCAGATAGTTTAAGGGACATTCAAATTTTCTAACTCCATACATGAATGGATTTGTTTACTTGAGAACTGTCAAGGTTGTTGTTCCGAAAGATTACATAATATAATTAGTAAATCCTCAAAATTCCTATACACAATTAGAAGTTTTGGCCACAAAAAAATGGAAATATAAATAGATTCAGAAATGACGTCGGAACAGATAAAAGCAGAAGCAAGTTCAAATTCAAATACAAAGATTAAGAGTGTTACTATTATAGGAAAAACCAAAGAAGAAATAGAAACAACATATGATGAAAATGTTGATGGTGTCGTTATTGAGCATGATTTAATCATTATGTCTAATATTAATGTAGCCAGAGAAATGATGTTTGTTGACTATAGACCATAGTTCAGCTCTACATGTAACATATAATATGGAGATTTTTTGCATCTTCTATATGTATGACTTTAACATTCTTAGAATGGGTAAGATGTTCTTATTTACCGTTATCAGAATGCATGATGTCATGTTAAAAAAAAGCTAGCAAAGTTCGTAAAGTTATAAGATGTGAGACACGCTCTTGATATGTATCTAAATCTGATATCCACTTGAAAACTTGATGATGAAGACTACTGCAAAAGATTTGGTGACAAGCATTGGAAGCTTGTGAAGGGAACTTTCTTAGTAACTTAAGGTCCTGTTTGGTAAAAGAATAGGCCCTGTAATAAGGGGTCAATTCTTCTAACGACACAGTTTCCAGTGGTACGACTATTGCCCATTATTCCATCTTATTTCACTCATATTCCTATTTTTATCTCACCTTACCTACCATTATTTCACTTTATTCTCCTTATTCCTATCCTCCAGCCGGACAAAGAATGAACACATATTCTCCTTATTCCCCATCCTTATTCATGCTTATTCCCGAACTGAACGCACTCCAAGGAAAGCTATGCAATAATAACGTCTATCATATGCACTCATCGATGTTGAAAGATGCAGTAAATGAAACTCATAATGACAATTTAATTGAGTTACATTAAAAAGTAACTCTCCCTCTAGTACAAAGGCCAACGTTGCACACAGATTTGTATGTTCCTTTGAAGGTGAGCTCCTTTGTGGACTTCGTCCAAGCAATTTCATTTGGCTTTTTCCCTAAAATTATTTGTATACATGATGAATCCAAGATTCAATGGGGTTAACATATCCAAATTGTGCAATATCCATTACAATCTTCATACTTCCCATCATTTTTGTGCATAAATCCAGTTTGTTTGGTACGCACATATTTTTCCCGCAAATATCTTCAAATCCACCTTTAAAAGCAATCATTTCACTTCTATAGTGATTTGTACAAATAACTTTGATTTTATTTGATTCGTGTGTGTGTGTGTGTGTGTGTGTGTGTGTGTGTGTGTGTGTGTGTGTGTGTGTGTGTGTGTGTGTGTGTGTGTGTGTGTGTGTGTGTGTGTGTGTGTGTGTGTGTGTGTGTGTGTGTGTGTGTGTGTGTGTGTGTGTGTGTGTGTGTGTGTGTGTGTGTGTGTGTGTGTGTGTGTGTGTGTGTGTGTGTGTGTGTGTGTGTGTGTGTGTGTGTGTGTGTGTGTGTGTGTGTGTGTGTGTGTGTGTGTGTGTGTGTGTGTGTGTGTGTGTGTGTGTGTGTGTGTGTGTGTGTGTGTGTGTGTGTGTGTGTGTGTGTGTGTGTGTGTGTGTGTGTGTGTGTGTGTGTGTGTGTGTGTGTGTGTGTGTGTGTGTGTGTGTGTGTGTGTGTGTGTGTGTGTGTGTGTTGTGTGTGTGTGTGTGTGTGTGTGTGTGTGTGTGTGTGTGTGTGTGTGTGTGTGTGTGTGTGTGTGTGTGTGTGTGTGTGTGTGTGTGTGTGTGTGTGTGTGTGTGTGTGTGTGTGTGTGTGTGTGTGTGTGTGTGTGTGTGTGTGTGTGTGTGTGTGTGTGTGTGTGTGTGTGTGTGTGTGTGTGTGTGTGTGTGTGTGTGTGTGTGTGTGTGTGTGTGTGTGTGTGTGTGTGTGTGTGTGTGTGTGTGTGTGTGTGTGTGTGGTGTGTGTGTGTGTGTGTGTGTGTGTGTGTGTGTGTGTGTGTGTGTGTGTGTGTGTGTGTGTGTGTGTGTGTGTGTGTGTGTGTGTGTGTGTGTGTGTGTGTGTGTGTGTGTGTGTGTGTGTGTGTGTGTGTGTGTGTGTGTGTGTGTGTGTGTGTGTGTGTGTGTGTGTGTGTGTGTGTGTGTGTGTGTGTGTGTGTGTGTGTGTGTGTGTGTGTGTGTGTGTGTGTGTGTGTGTGTGTGTGTGTGTGTGTGTGTGTGTGTGTGTGTGTGTGTGTGTGTGTGTGTGTGTGTGGGGGGGGGGGGGGGGGGGGGGGGATTTTTATCCAGTGGATCATATGCCCATTTGAGTTTTGGTGAACCTCCCATAATATTTCAATCTCTCAATTGCTAAAAAATAGGAACCGTAATTATAATGGAAAGAATTCTAAAATGGAAATGTTAAGTAATTCTTAGTATACATTTATGGAAACGTGCATTGCAACGAGATGAGATTGATCTGCCGATTTTTGATCTGACGATTTTTGATCTTGCAATTTGCAAAGTGAGGCGACCGATCTTGGAATGTGAGGTATCATTTTATCTAATGTAAGGTATTGCATTTGATTAGATTTTTATTATGCATTTTTATTTTAATCTGATTGTATATAGAAAGAATTTGTTTGTTTTGGTCATTTTGATTTGAATCTCACTGATTGTATGACAGAATTTGTTTTATTTATTATGTTTTGAATCATGAGATAGTGAGAAGTGCAAGGATGACATGAGATTGGATTTATATCATGAAATCTTAGAAGGAACGATGATCGATGATTTGCATTTGGATTTGGATCGTCGAAAGTTCATATTATAAGAAATGACGATGGATGATCTGCAAATGTATTTGGATCATGAGAATATTATCTCAGAAGTATCAGGTTCAAAATTAGTTGATCAAATATTACTTGTATCTTGAGAAAAATTACCGAGGATATTGAGAAACGAATCAATGATTAATCTTAGAATGTTTTAAAAAAATCATAAGGTTACTAAGATTGTATCAAAAGTTACCACTACATTGTTGATAATTACTAAAGTTTGTTTCAGAATTACTGAAGTTTTTTACTTACTGGCCATGCTTTGTTT